>VWZW01000171.1:68218-201945 GCA_013397115.1 Edolisoma coerulescens
TTTTTCTCTCCTCGAAATCAGGAGGCCGAAATTGCAGGAGAAGCGCCCCCGCCCCCGCGCCGGGGCTCTCGCCTTTGTTGTGCTGAGCCCGGCACCGGCGAAGGCGCCGCTAAATGAATGGTAAATTGTCTTTAAAAGGCGCTGGCGGGCGATGCCCGGTCCCTGGCGAGCCGGCGGCGGGGGCGGGGGGGAGGCCAGTGCCTGGCGCTGGGACACAAGAGGCACGTTGGGGAGGTTTCAGACACCTTTCTTTCCCCATTTAATCCCCTCTCACTCTGTCGTGACCGGGTCCCCGACACACTGAGTGCCGAGTGAGCCGGACACACAGGGTAGGCAAGGGCGCATGTGTGTAATTAATAAAGTAAATTAAAGGGTTTTAAAAATTAATTCTACTCATTTAGTCACGAATCTGTTAATGAGGCATGGAAAGCCCCCGGGATCGCTAGTCGGGAGTAAAACCGAAGTAGGTGAAGGAGGTGCCTGCTGAATGGTACAAGGTTTATAGAGGAAGTATCCGTATCTCAGGCGATATAAATATATATAAAAGGATGTGTGTAAATCTTTGCCTGCTCTGCCGGGGTCTGGATTCCATCGGCTCGATGGAGGCAGCCGCCGTCTCCCTATTTTATGGGGCTCCGAACTTTCCCTTCGTTGGTACCGCGGGGCTTCAACCTTTGCTCCGCCGCATCCTCCCAGCCACAGCAGCCTCTGGCTCCTACCATAAATATTAATACTCTGCGCTAGTGCGAGGCATAATTATCTCCCCTTAATTGCAAATTCAACCAAAAATTGAGCCTGCTGTCATTCAGGCACCTCTAAATTATTGTAATTAGGGCTTTTTTTATGTCAAGTGAATCCCTGGGCTGAATGTTAGTCCTTGTATGCAGTAGTGCAACATGTAAACCATATGCTGTGCCCTGCTCGGGAAACCCCACCGCCGGGAGAAGCCGCCCCCCGTCCCCGCTCCCGGGGACCGGCTCGGCTCGAGGCCGGGGGTCCGGGCGGAGCGGAGCAGCTCTCGGGGAGCCCCGCGGGGTCTGCCTGCCGCAGTGGCTCCGTCCGGCACCGGGACGCTGCGGGGGCGGTGCTCCGCACCGGCACCCACTGCTGCCGCCCCATTTCGGAACCGGCGTCGGGTCCCCCGCTGCGGCCGGGAAATCCCCCCTCGGAGAACCGACCCGCTCCGGCTGCTCGCCCCGACCCTTTGTTCGGGGCCCGGAGGGGCCCGGGGTGGGGTCTCCGAGCCTGGCAGGACGGGCTGGGGCAGCCCCGGTTGCTCAGCTGGGTGTGGAACCAGCTTCCAGCGCCCGTGTGGGGGCTGCCGTCTGCAGGTGCTGCCCGGACTCGTGTCTGTTCCCATCGTCTTTTGGGAGTGAGAGAATGAGTCGGTCTCCAGCACAGATCCCTTGAGTGGCCTCGCCCCGTGTCGCTGAGCCAGAGGTGAGGCTACCGGGGGGCACAGCGCAGCGCCAGGGCTGCAGGTACAGTGTTCCAGGCACGCCTCTTTCCTCACTCAACCAGCGCTCTGAGCAGTGGGCAGAACGCTGCTCCTACAGCCCTTCCCAAGGCACCTGGGGTCTAGGGCCTTCTTCAGGCGTAGAGGATAAGCTTTGTCTTTCTCCCCAGTGTGGTGGTAGCTGAGGACTCTATTCCTGACCGAGGACACGCATCATTCTGTGTGAAGCTGGGGTGCTGTGCTGAAAGGAATACCAGGTTTGTTGGGCCAGCAAGACAGACAGTAAGAAGGGAGCCCAAAGTCCATGCTGAAGACCTTCTGCAAGGATGAAGGGAGCCTAGGTCTCTGTCCCCTGCACTTCATACAGTAATTCTCACACAAAATACATAAGCAGCCTTTATGTCAGATGCTGGAGTTGTCCACTTGCACATGATCTGCTAGTGCTAGTGTTTGCAAGTCTTAAATCCTACCTTCCAAGCTGAAAGGGTGAGAACTAATAATTTGTATGGAAACATGGCATCAAGCTTTCAGAAAACTGCTTAAACCCACAAGTTTTTAAATTAGTTCTCAGGAAATGCTGTACCACAGCACTAGGTGCAAGAGCCATGTGAGCACAACGTGTTGTTACCCAGACAGGAGATGCTGCTGGCTCTGGTTGTGATCTCACGTTTGGTGGCAAGGCTGTGTAAGGAGCTCTTTCCCCCTTATCTCCAGTTTATTCATTCCTGTCCTTGTGCTGCCTGCTGTGCTGGACTTGCAGAGCTATTTGTGTGGCTGTGAGCAATGAAGACTGAAGAATTGCTATGCCTATATTTTATTCCCCCCCAGTTCTAAAAACTCAGAATTCTACTGGGAAATTTTGCACCTCCCTTTCCTAGGCGCATTCCTAAAATGTGCCTTCATTAGCACAAGTCACACAGGACTCATCTGCAGCTTCTGATTTCCCGAGCCATGTGATGGAGTGCAGGATAGATGGAACTATAATCAATGAAAAGTTTACTTTTTGTGATGAGTAGTGTTCTCAGTGGAAGGGTTTTTTCTGAGTAAGAAATTCACACAACAGAATACCATCAAAAGAAACAGTGCATAGAAGGGAGCGCTCAAAAGTAGGAAATGACAGGATGAAACTTTTCCCTGCAAGTTAATATGGCCTTACTATAAAGGGCTTTTGGTCCATTTAGATTTTGAGATTTTACCTTATCTTTGATGCAAGACTCTCTCATTTAATGCAGAAGATGCCACCTGCCCTGCAAGTGAGTCCAGACTGAGTTTCAATCCCTGTCCTTCCCTGGCATGGGCTGCAGTGTTGGGAGGGGAGCAGGAGCAGGCAGCGCTTTTCCTGAGGGGAAACCCCACAGGCAGCAGCTTTGCCTCTGGTGAGACAGCTCATCTGTCACCTGGGCTGGCCCCTGCCACAAACTTTTCTGTGTTGTGCTTAATTCTGGCCCTCAAAGAGCAGTTGAGACCTGAGCTGAAGGGGATCTGATTCAGGAAAAGCTTCTGTTTAAGTTGTTGAGAGCTATGCTGTGAATCCATGAAGTACTACAAAATATGAAGATATCACAAGACTCAGCTCCAAGGGTTTCCAGTTTGGGGATCCAAAACTCAAGGCACTGACATATCTCACTGTGCCTGCCCAGCCTCACCTGGGGCCTCCCTGACCCTGCCCATGGCCCAGGACCCCATGCCAGTCCAGCCCGTGGCTGTCAGTCCCTGCCCCTGCCCTGCTGGACCCAAGGGAGCAGCCAGCCCTTACTGCTCCCTAAAGAAAACCATCTGAGAGATCTGATGTTTCAGCTTTAATTTTTTTCTTTCATTTTATGTCTTGCATATACAACTAAGAGAATAATGCCACCTTGCCTCACAGTGATGTAGTGCAAATACATTAGTATTTCTAACAAAATGAGCTGGCAAGGTGGGAAGGCCAGAGAAAGCCCCACAGAGAAACTGGCGGCAAAGTGAGAGGCTGGAGAGCCCCCACTGGAACGCAGCTACAGCAGCTCCCATCTTAAGGGAACCACATGGGAGTGAAGAACTGGATGCTTCTCATTTCATTCCTTGTTGTTGTTGTGAGCAGCTAAATTGCTTAAAAACGAAAAGATCCCTTGAAAGTCACCAGACATGTTAGCTACTCTGTAAATCTGAAAATTGTATTACACTGTGGTATTTTTCAGTCTGTGGCCTGTTACTTGCCTCCTCCCAAAATTTTACTTGCTGGAGTGGTTTACAGTGGCAGAGGTGACCCTGTTCTGGCCCTGTTGAAGTCAAAGGGAATTTCCCCCTGACTCACGAGTGCTAGAATTTCCCATGGGGCAAAAAAATTTGCATTTCTCTGCCTCCTTAAATTCAGCTCAGGTCAGTGCAGATTTGGTGAGTCCTAAGTGTTACAGAAAGCTCTTTCCTTGAGCCTGCAGATACTGCCCCTGTTTGAGGTAAACTGAGTTGTGTTTTAAGTTCCAATTTTAGAAATAAACACAGATGTGATAATTACCACCTATGAGCAGGAAACCAAGATGGTGTAAATGGGTCAACATGCTGCCTGGGCTTGAGCCAAAGAAGTGTTTTATTTATGTAACAGAAACCATAGTTTGTTTAGAAGGGAAGTTTTAGATTAAATCATAGTCCTTTAGAAACTGGGATAGCCAGTGAAGCTTGTGTTATTGTTAGTTCTCAGTAATTCTGCAGAGTTAACATCTGCTGTGTATTTTATTTGTTTTATATATTATTTGCAACAATGTTAATAACATTGTTTGCAATACTAATAGTACCGGATTTCTGAGAACTTGTGCTGAACTGTGTGCAGGAAAATGATTTGCGATGGTACTCATGGGGCCAGTAACATATCACCTGTGAATTTGCAGTTATTAATTAGCAGGTTTGGTTGGAAAGGCCACCATGCAGGAATAACGCCCTTGCCCTCATCTGAGCTTTGCCCCGGGGAAAGAATCCCACCCTGATGGGCAGGCACCGCAGCAGGAGGGATCCCAGAGGAGTGGTGGTGGCTCTGCGGTGCCTGAAGTCGGTCTGACAGCGTGGAAATGGCACTCAGATGTCTCTGGCCTGCTTGGTAATGGAGGAGGATGTGAGTGTGAGCTTCCAGAGGAAAGAGGACGCTTTTCCGGAGAATATATTCTTGCGCTGATGAAGAATTTCCGCCGAGTACCTTCGCAGCAAGGAAAAGCGGTTAATGAGATGCAGAGCTCCTCTTTGCCCAAGCTCTCACAGCGCTCTCCTTGCCAGGATCCAGCCTTTGCTAGCTGTGCTAACATAGCCTCAACCCAGATTTTCTTTGCGCCGAAAAAAAGCGATTTTGGGAAGCAAGCCTTGTGGCCCGCAGCTCAGGAGAGGAAGGCAGGAGAGGGACCGTATCCCATGGAAACTGCAGGGGGCACAGTGTCATTACTAGAGGGCCGGGATAATTAGATGCTGTTAACTTGCCTTCCCTAACGACGAGCTGAGATGGGGCTGTGAGTGGCAGAAAACCAAGCCCCGGCTCCGATCACCCACCCCTGTACAGGTGCCGGGGTGTGATGCCAAGGCAGGGCAGGGCCGCAGCCGCTGCGCAACCGAGGCAGCTCCTTGGCACGGCTGCAGGGTGGCACCGAGACCCGCCAAGATGCCCCATGTCACGTCGGGGACACAGCCTGTGTCATCCCGCACACAGCGTTGGCTCCTGCCTGCAGCGAAAGGACGCGGTTCAGGAGGATGTGCCAAACATCTAGCACTGAAAATTTAAGGGAATAGGTTTGCCTCACCTTTTCAAAAATGTTAAAAAGCACTGAATATAAAAGAATCCTTGTTAACAGCATACTTTCTGCTAATACATAAAATTATTTTATCTTTGAAATATATTTGTTTGGAAGCGGAATGCATTCATTGTTACTTTTGGTGTATTTTTCTTACATGCAGCCGTGAGGCACAGGTCCCTCTCACCTGTTCTGGGTCAGCAGGATGGGGCATTTGCTTTCAATGTGGGGACATAGATAGGGCCATTTGAACGGTATCTTGTGGCTTTTTTTTCCCCTGCAGAAATGCCTTGTATAGCTGACATCACCGGTTCAGCAATCTACAGTGCTGAATAATTGTAAACATGTTTGTCCTACTTATTCCCCTGGAGGATTTTTCCAGCTAAGATATTTAAAGGATTTCCACCTAAGATATTTAAAGATATTCTTGCTGTGACATAGGTCAGTTTTAGAAATACTGTCAGATTATAGTACTGTTAAAGTTCACAGATTTAGTAATTGTGTTCCCACAATTAAAACCCAAAAGGTTTTGCCTGTAGATACAGAACTCTTCGCCAGCTGAAATTGTTATAGCTGTCTAAGCAGAAACATTTATTTTATTTATATAAAAACATCCTCTCATATTAAATATGTATATGTGAAGTGACTGTTTTGTGGTCTTAGAACTGACAAATTAGCTCTAGAAGCATTTGTTTCTCTGGTGTATCATCTCTGTGAAATATAGCTGGGTACATAAGGAGTTTGATACTGCTTGAGCACTTGCTCTTTCTATACACTTGGGATAGTGTTAGATTTTGTAAACTTTCCCCCTCTAATACTTGTCTCAAGGGATCAGAACAAAAAAATACAGGTTGTTTTTTTTCAAAATATGTCCATGAAAATGACAGTTAAACAAGAGGAAACTGCCAACAAATTTAAAAAATATAAAGATTGCTTACTCTTATGCAAACTTAATCTTTAGGAAAACAGAGGAAAAGAGAAAATGATTGGGGAAATAGTGTTTCCAGAGCTTTCAGGAAGCACTGTTAACAGTTTATTAGAATTTGTTGTAGTAATTAATAGAATTTGAACAAAAGCATTAATATAATTTAATAATAATTATAGAATTATTAGTAATTATCAATTTTAGTTATTTCCTTGTTTTGTTTTTATCTGATACCAGTGTCATTTGCAGATTACCGGTCAAATAGAGCATTAGAATTTATTCAGATACTTTACTACAAAGCTAGTTAATTAAGGAAGTTTATTAAATATTATCCAAGATACACTGTTCATAACAGTACAGTGAGTTGGACCATATATACTCCTAGTAAAAAAAAAATGTATCTAGTACTTCTGCATATATTTAACACCAGAAGGATTCATTTAAGTTGGTAGGGGTTTCACCTATATTTAGGTGACTGCATTTTTAGCTAGTAAAGGAGTCAAGCAGAGAAGAACCTGCCAACTACTCTCGTAGATGGAATTAGGAATGGAGTCCAATGGAGAAGAATCTGTTGAGTACTTTTCATACATGGAGTTACTTATAATCCGTTTTTCAGCTCAGCAGGTTCCTGTGATGAAAGGGAACTGATCAGAGAAGATATGGGCGGGGGATTCCTGCAGGTGAAGCGTGGCTCAGCTGCAGGGAAGATGAACCTTCCCCATGGTTTCTTCCCTCTGACATGGCAGCACCGCTTTGCCCTGACCTGGCCTGCCCTGCCCTGGTTGTCCTGGAGCAGTTGTGCCAGGCACATCTTGGAGGGGCAGCTTTCTTCCCCTCCACTGGCTTCTGGCCTGTCAGCACCTTTCTGCATCTGGGGCTAAGCTCTGCTATTTCTGAGGGGAACCAGAACGAATAACTCTGCCCATCTGCCTTCATCCCTTCCAGCACTTCCTACAGGTTTGTGTTTTGCAATTGATCCTGAGTTCCTAATGGAACTTTGCTGTGAGTAAATATTCACATGGTGTCTCAGTTAGTGCCTGTTATCTTGGCGGATTGTACTTACACTTTTCCTTGTGCAGGGTGCTCAGTCCCCCTTTTCTACCTGAACTCCTGTTCCTCTGAAGATGTATAGGAACTTCATAGCTCAAAGCAGTCTGTACTTCCCTGCTAAATTTGGTTAAAGCTGGCCAGAGAATCTGGATGAGAACTGGATCATACACATACAGAGACACATGGTGCCTTTGCATCTTGGTTTCCGTAGGAAACGAAGTTAAAAAGGACATCCGTATTTTCCCTAAGATCAGAAGCCAAATTAATACATCTGTGTCCATGGGGAAATCCTTCCTTTGTGGCTCCTGTACTTAACAGCAGAAAGCTTAAATGTGATACTTGAAGAAAATAATAGGTGGCTTCATGAGAGGCTACAAAACTTACAGGTCTGGCCAGTGTCCATAAAAGAGCTGGGTGGAAAACTAGTTCCAGGGTCAGGAAGGACAACAGCTATCCAGCCCAACCTAGGCATGCAGTTGTTCCTTGGCTCACACTTTTATGACTTTTTTCCAAGCTTGTACAGCTTTCTATAAGGAAGCTGAGAGATTTAGAAAAGTGGGCATCAGGATTGCACATAGTAGTGGTCTTGGAAATGAACTGTACTGTAGCAAAATCAATTCCTTTCACTCAATATTTCCATTTGCACCTTATGCCACAGGCTGGTGTTCTGGATGGCCTTTTTAACTTCCCTCTGAGAAACTGATTTTCAAAGCAGTTTTCTGTCCTTCCAGCATCCCCTGCATTTCTGATTTCCATTAGACTTCTCTGAAATGTCCTGTAGGGCTGTGTCCATTTATCAGAGCTCATAGGATAACATGTTCCCTTCACTACTTGGTTTTGGTGCCATGCACAAGCTCTACTGACCAAACTCTTATGACGTTGAGTAGACCATCGATGAATAGATAAAAAGGCTGAGAACTACTCCCAGGAGGTTCTCCCAGATATTCTCCCTCTCCCAGGAGAGGCCCTTTCAAATATTTTCTCATTAAATGACATCTTACATTTTCATATTCTTCATTAAGATAGTTTTTAATCTATATGTGCCTTATTATCTTTATATAAAGTATCGTGTGTTGAGTGGTTCCCAGTCAGACACCTGGAAGAGATCCAGCTGTACCAGCACAGCCTCCTTCTGCTTTCTACTCAGCTGTCCACTGATGTCAGGCACAATGGTCCATACCTTCTGAGTCATTTTCCGTGTTTTAAAATAAGGAGGCACAATTTGGCATTTTCTGTACTTTTAAGGGAACCAGGGCTGTCCAGGCAGAGAGGTGAGAAGCTTGGTGTAGGTACAAGGGCTGTGGGTGGGCCTGAAATGCGGAGTGGAGGATGGGGCAGAAAGGCGTCAATCCCCAAGAGAAAAACTGGAAGTCTGTGTTGATTTTTAAAGCAGGGATGGGATCTATGGTTTCTAAATCTTGCCCTTCTTTTGCAATCATGAAATAGCTGAGAAGTTTTCTGGTGAGCTGTGCCTTGTGTTCCCTTCCAGTGCTGGTCCATGCAGATGCAACAACATACTCCTGCTGCCAGCTGCTTGCTCACCTCGAGAGGCAGATGTGTTTGTGGTGAACCTAAGGATGCCAGCCCCAGTGGTGGTGAGCCCTGTGGTTCAGCATCCATCCATCTGATACAATTGCTGCTTTTTGGGGGGTTTGCCTTCAGTGAAAATTCTGCATTTGCCGTAGAGGTGGAGTAACCATTGTTTAATGATAAGGGTAGCCAAATGACGGTCTGGAAAACTGGGGCCTGTCCTTGCCACCGCTGCAGGGCTCTACATTTTCCTGGTCATATTATTATTTAAGCCAAATCTCTTCTCTAGGCATTCACTGTTTTCATGTTTGTGAAATAAGACCTGTGGGAATGCAAGACACTCAGAGGTGGAGTTGGCATGATGAGAGCTGTGCTTTGAACCTATGAAGTCCTATATAATGTCCACTACTTTAAAAATAGGTCCCAGGCATCACAAAATTAATATTTATCTTTTTTCCCCTATTCTGTCTCCAGTTCATGGTCTGTAAAATGGGAGTAACAACCATATCTCACGTCTAATGTAGGAGAAAAATAACACAAAATTAGAGAATTGGTACATTTGATGCAGTGATGAATGTCCATAAGGAAAGGAGTCATTCCTTTAGGACAGAACAGTTTCAATATCATGTACAAATAAAGTCTTGGATTATACCTTAAGTAACAGGAAGAAAACAGAATTCTGGTCTTGTGTTTGTTAAATTGACACTGTCTTCTCTGCACGGAATAACATAAAGACCTTGTGGCTGAACAGTGTGCAATTGTAATCAGAGATCATATATTAAAATCTGATAAACAGATACGCATCTGGAGGCAAATCAAAGTTGCACAGATCTTTAGTTCTATTATTTTCCCAAAATCCAGTGTCAGAAATCCACCAAAGTGTTAAATATTTTATTTCAATAGACTGCCTGCAAGATTATTTATCAGAAAAACAATATGAAGAACATCACGAGCTGTTTTGTGTGTCCGTCTCCCCACACTCCCTCCCTGCCTGTTGCCTTATACATGTCGTAAATCCTCTACATTGTTGCTCTCTAAGGAACTGTGCAACTGGTTCATTGTTCGTTTGTCAGTTTGCATATGCAAATGGCACAGCGCCATACATTTCAGCAGCAGAAAAAGCTGTTTCTATAATCAGGAAAACTAGCAATTAATGAGGTGGGAGTAGGAGCAGATATTGCTATAGGCAGGAACAGCAGGCTTTTGTGCCGTTCCTCCATGACTTTCTGAGTCTCTGCCTGGGTTTTAAAACTGTTACGTAGTCGAGACAGTCCCTGGTCGTTGTCTTTCTAGTCAGTTCTGCCTTCCAAGGGCTCAGCACTATGTAAACATGCAACTGAAAACTCACTCGCTCTGAGAATGAAGGTGAGGAGACTCGATTTGAAAAAACTGACGTAACTGAATGGCTTTTAGAAATGTCGTTTCCACAGCAGTGTGTTGCTCCCTGGGCTGCCTTAGCACTGAAGGTGGGAAAATAAGAAACTGCAACAATTGAGGCAAACAAGGACCAGAGATGAGCATGCATATGAGAGCTGGGAGACCCTGCCTGGAGGGACCATGGACAGGAGATGCTTCATTCTGGACTTTTGCTCTGCCATATTTTCTGTGTATACTTCCACATAATCCCTGTATTTATCTAGTAGCACTCTACTCTGGTATAAACTGACATATTTTACAAATGGTTTGGATTGTAGCATGGTATTTAAAAGGAAACACAGATGTTAGAGAGCAATTCAGAGAGGAAATGAAAAGAGGAAGAGCATCTGGAGACTTGAGTCTGGGCTGGAGCTCTGGTTGTTGGTTGATTTAGTACTCTGGGGTCTTTGCAATCAGATCTGGCCTTTCTGCTTTTAAGTAGGTGCTCTGAAGTATTCCCCAGCATACCTGACTTTGTTCTGGGTATGGGACTGTGCACTGTGCGAGTTTGAGCCTCTGGAGAAAGGACAGACAGAGAAATTACTTTGATGCCAATTCCAGTTGCAGCAGTCACAGCCACAAGTTTTAGATCCCTTTCAGATCTTATCCACCTTCTAGTAACACTGGTGTCCACAAACAGTTGTCTGTTTTATGAAAACTTTGGCAAAGGACAATCACCCAAAGAGAAGAGATCCTGGGGACTCTACCTAAGGGTTTTGTGGTTCAGTCACTGCTCTGAGTCCAGGTAAAGCTGGCAAACCTGCTTCTCTCATAGGTTTAATAGACAGGCTTGTGAGCATCTGCACAACAAACTGTTACACCACCTGTGGCAATGATAAATATTTTATATTGTGCAGAATTTGTGTCTTGGTTACAATTACTTGCATGTTTCTGTTGTGCTTGTGTCTGTTTGCTGAGTTTGTGCAGATGGTATCTGTGCATCTGAACAGGCTTGACAGAAAATTCTTGTGTTATTCATCTTCTCTCAGGCTGAGGAATAGAGAGTTCAGGAACAGTTTTATGTTGGAAATGTAGTGGTGCAATATTATAGTAATTCCCTGGTATTTGTTGGGAGAGGTGTTTCCTTAACACCCCCACAGCCCTGTACTTGCTCTCCCTCAACATCTCTTTGTCCTCAGTGAAATGTGAGATTTAATGAATTCTAAGGCTTATACATAGTCTCTTTTCTCAGTTAATTTTATTATTTAAATAAACATTTTTATATTTTGTACCCTTCTGTTGACTTTGTCAAAAAATAGCCCGGGAAATACTGAGCAATTTATCTTTTACTGCCAAGGATGTAGTTTATGTCTCCTAATAAGTAATATAGCTGTTATCTGTGTTTAATGTAGAAATTTCTTTCCTTGAGCTTTGGTGCTGTATATTATATGCTATCTAAACCTAGTCAAACTTAAAAGCATCATAGAAGACTTTGGATGGAGATCAACCTCAGGGTCAGTTCTTTGTTGTCTTTGGAGTTTGCCTGGAGCAGTGTGAAGGAAAAAGTAGAATCAGTGAGATGGGGAAATGCAGGGGTTTTTTTCTGCAGACTTTTTTTCCAATTTATATTTAAACTTATCAAAAAGTAAATTCCAAAGACAGAAATTCCTTTTTTTTTTTTTTGAGGTAGTTCTTCCTTCTGTTTTATTTTTTATTGGAGGAATATTTTATTCTGCTCTGAGGTATTAGCCATTTTAATCCTCTAAACACAATATTCAAGCCTCCTGGATGTTTCTGCCAGTGCAGCTAATTCAGGCTCCTAGGACAGCAGTGAGAGAGAAGTATGAGAATACATACAACACTTGTGGAGGCCAAAGGTATTAAAGGGTTCAGGGAGGGGTGGGTCCACTGAGGGCTATTAAACATAATGGCCCAGATGCGACTGTGGTGTTAGTGGAGAAGTGGACTCTAAATGCAAACTCTTGGGTTAGATCAGAAGATTTCATAGTATTATACATGTGGGTTTGGAGATATTTTTGTTTAGTGTGTGTTTGTTATCTAGATAACTAAATCATGTATGAGTGTTGCAAGTGTATGAGGGTTTTTATTTCTCAGAGATAGAAAAGAAAATGTACCCTTTACATAGCTTCCTTTAAATAATATAACATGTAGGAGAGTATAATAGATTCAGCTCTAGTCAGGCTCACAATACTTGTTTTTGAGGGACTTGTTCTGCTCTTTTTGGAAATGCAGTGGAATATTATCAACATGAATAGGACTGAACCGTAAATGCTTAAAATTATCAAAGCTAAATACATGCAATTTAGCTAGCCACAAATTACATACAGTAACGAAAATACCACTAGCAGAACTTGTAAAAGAGTGTACATATGGGTTATGGTGAGCTTCAGCATTTAGAGGAAAAATGATGAAAAGAAAGAAGAAAAGCAAGCTGCTTATGGAAATAATTTTCTGGCTATCCTGGGTCATAAATAATCTGTGCCAAAATGCACAAAAAGCACTAAAAATATTTCTTCAATGCAGGTTTGACTGTTGTAGTATTGGACAAAGCAGTTAAGATTGCACAACTGCACAACTGCTGTGTGCATAAATTGCCTAATTTTTTTAAATTGTTGTTATCCCTTCCGGTATAATGAAGTCTCTATAGCTAGGACACAGAAAAATTTGCAGCCTTTAACATTTTACAGAGTTAAAATTAAACTTCATACATAAAAAAAATATCTTAATTTCTTTATAAAACCAAATGACACTTTTGTTGACTCTAAGTGAGCAGGAACATGTAGGTTGTCTTTACCCCACATTCATCGTCTTTTAAAGATAATGCAGGTTTTGATGGTGCCTTTATGTGCCATCATTCTCGTCATATTGTGAAAAATGCTTTCATGTTTCTGATAGGGAAATGATAATTTGCAATCTTGAAGAGATTGTCACATAAAGGAGACTGCATGTACTGAGCTGCATATGCTGCACAGATGAGGTAATGTCTGTGGTGCACACTTGAGATTAACCTGTTTGAAGCACAGAATACCATTTTAATGATGAATTAAAAACCAAAGGGGTGTGTGTGTGAACATATCACTTCGGGCAAAAAGGTGAAATCCTTCTCTAAGAAGGTTAAACGTGAAAGAAAAACACTATGCTGCAGAAATGAGCTGGAGAATTAATGCATTGTCAGAGGGAATTTGGAGAAAAAAAGAGTATCTTCCCAAGATGACATATGACTTAATGAGGGGCTGAAGAAATGTAGTGGAGGTGTAGAGGGGAAATAGATAAAAATAATTCCTGTTTCCTCTTACCATCAGACTTCCAGGTGTTACATGTTTTCTTTGCCTCTTGAGTCTAATAAAAGACTTGTGGGAGTCAATGAAAATATTTTTGCCTCTGTATTCTATTTTCCCCAATAATAGATATTCTGAGAAAAAAAATGAAACACCATGGTAGTCTGAAAGGCATTTCTTTAGATGATGTAGATTGCAAATTATTTCCTTCAGGACAAGCAGTGCAATCTCGGGTCATAGTTCAGCTTTTAAAACAGTTTTGATCAGTTTTCACAAAACCAAGGCTTTAAGAAAAGTAATTGCCAGACTGCTTCAAAATCTACTTACTATTGCAAGTGATGTGTTGAAACATAGCTTTTTGAAAATAATTGAGATATCATCAGTCCATATACTACCTGAAATAAACTGTTTTATATACAAAGAGGGGGAAGAGCATGTTTCACAAACTACTACACGGAAGTTTTAGAAATGCAGTACAGTATTGAATATCTAGATAGATTTAGTAATTGCTGAGACTTTGTAGCCTGATGATTGAGAGTTTTTTCATTTTCCAGATGTCAGGAATTTCAGCCTCTGTTGTGCAAAGAAACTTCTTGCTTTAATTATTATATTTCTTTTAAACTGAAATTGTAAGCTGCTTTGCTAACATGCTCCATTTATCACGACAGTCCTAAGAGTACACCTTCAGAAATGGATTTTGTGTAACTGCACCAGTGGAAAGCTGAGAGGTAGTTTTAGTAAGTGAAGAAGGTTAATCTTGTATGGTGAACTTCTTGTGTGGATAATAACAAATGTCAGCAAAACTTCAATTGTTTGCTGGTGTCCCATTGCCATTAATTACAATAATATACATTATATTAACAGGACAATTATATTAATATAGAAGTCCTTGGATAATTTTTTTTTATAATGGTAGAATCTAATTCTTGATAAACAAGTGGAAGAAACACCTATAATTAAACAACTGTACATAATGTTGATGGTTTTATGCCAGCCAGCAAGCATCTTTCCCCTGGAAAGGCAGCCAGAATACCAACAGAAGCATGATACAGGTCAGTGGACTTTAATTCAAGAATTAATGACACGAAGGTGTGTCAGGGGAGGTTTAGGCTGGATATCAGGGAAAGGTTCTTCCACTGGAGGGTGGCTGGGCACTGCAACAGCTCCCCAGGGCAGTGGTCACAGCACCAAGCCTGACAGAGTTCATGAAGCATCTGGACAACACTCTCAGGCACATGGTGTGATTCTTAGGATGGTTCTGTGCAGGGCCAGGAGCTGGACTTGATGACCCTTGGGGGTCCCTTCCAACTCAGCATATTCTATGAGTCTTTGCCGCTTCAAGTCAAACTGCAGCTGCAAGTGGTAAGCGATTTCAGTCCATGCGCCTTCCTGTACAGCATCTAGAGGAGTGGAGGGAGGAGTTCTTCCTGGATTTGCTTCATATTACGCTGTGGAACAGGGATTGGTGTCCCTGTGTCTCGCAGGCCCAGCACCACCAGCAGTGCAGCGGCCGTGCCGTGCTCACTTTAACCGCGGAGCGAAGGCTGCTGTGCCACGCCATGCCCTGCGTGCGGGGGGGTCCCAGACAGAAACTGCTGCACTTCCACTGTGCTTAGCCTGTGCAGTGAGCCTGAAGCTTCTGGGAAGTGCTGGATTCACTGTAAATGTGCAATAAATTTAGCACTCGGGAAGTATTTTGGGCTTACTGTGAATGTGTGAATCAGTTGTGCATTGTTAATGTTAGCAGTTGTACAGTCTGTTAACGGCACATCTGAAGCTTCCAGGCAATGTCTGACCCATGGTGTGCGAATGTGCAGTCAGAATCACAGGTGGGGTTGGCTTGAGAGGAACCTTTGAAGACCAGCCAGTCCAACCCTGCTGTCATGGGCAGGGTCACCTTTCACTAGACCATGCTGCTCAGAGTCCCCTCTGGCCTGGCTTTGACCATTTCCAGGGATGGGGCACCCTCAACTTCTCTGGACAACATGTTCACCTCCCTCATTGTAAAAAATTTATTTTTTATTCCTAATCTAAATGTCCCCTCTTTAGACTAAAGCCATCACCCTTGGCCCTATCGTGGTTGATCTGGACAAAAACTTCAGGAAATGCATTTCATTTCCAAATGACAAGTAGCTGGAAGAGGCCTTGTTTGGGAAAACCTGGGCTAGGGCAGCCCAGGGCAGATTGCTGCAGAGCCAGTCAGTGCCTTCTTACAATCAGGGAGACTTCAGCTTTGTCTTAGGTTTGTTGCTCCTTTAAGAGGGCTGTATAAGGCCAGAAAAAAATTTAAAAAGCGGGGTTTTTTTCATTACAGCTTTGCATTGTCTTCCCATAAGCTGTGTATGACGCAGTGAGGGAGTAGAGAATGTGGAGCTTCTGGAGACGAAGTATTTTGGGGAAACAGGTACAGATGTGCATCCAAGAAAGCAAAGTGTCCTTTGCCTGTTTCAATGAATCAGCTGAAGAATGGATTTTTTTTCTTTTTTTTAATCTCATTGGAAATAATTTTGTTGCCTAGTCTTGAACCTGGAGGCTATTTTTAATTTTAAGAGGATTTCTCTCTTGATGAGGTGATAACGTAAAATGGCACAGGAGGGTCTAACGCAGCATGTTTTCATTCAGGGGCTCTGTTTTACAGTCAAGCCTAGTAATACAAAAAGGAAGCTTGAAAAGAAATTGTTAACTTTATAGATCCAAAGTTGTTCACTTTTCTGCACATGTGTATTTATGGTTTTGAATATTACACTACAACTTACATGCCAAAGAAATACTTGGATCCCATGCGGTCCTCCAACTGCTTATATATATCCAGAACATTGCTGGATATGTAGAAATACACATATTGCATAAAAATAATCTTGGAGAAAAGCAAGGGACAGCACAGCACAGGACAGGACAGGAGGGGATCTGAGGATGGACTCCTAAAAAAACAACGAAGAAATTAATCAAATCTTAGAATTGTTTAGGTTGGAAAAGAACTTTTAGATCATTGACTCCAACCATTAACCCATGCTCTTGTCCTTTCTCTCTTTCTTTTTCCTTGTGCCTTGTGTCCTTGGATGATGTCGTTGCACTTTCATATTGCAATGCTTTTATGTTGTTATATTACTATAGAAAATAATAAACAAAATGGCTACACACCTGCTTTCCTTTGCAACCAAACTGTTCTACAATAAACCCTACATAGGTATGTTCACAAACACAGATCCCTCAGGGTCGTTTCACTCTAACCTGCCCCAAGGGATCTATTAACAAGAATCTGGGTTACCCTCACCTTCTGTGGTGGGTCGTAACAGGACTCCACCACTGCCCTGGGCAGCCTGTTCCAGGGCTTCATAACCCTCTTGGTGAAGATTTTCTTCCTATTAGCCAATATATAAACCTCCCCTGGTGCAACTTCAGGCCATTTCCTCTTGTCCTATCACTTATTACTTGGGAATAGAGACCAACTCCCCCATTTTAAGTATGCCAGGAGAACCATGATTAGCAATTGCAGGACTTGTCCCAGTTGTTGATAGAATTTTTCGTCTGCCTCTTCAGCCTGGTTGGGAGGTCTGTAACAGACCCCATTGTGATATCTGCCAGGTTCTTAATCCTAAACACACAATGCCAGTGGTACCATCATTAAGCTCCAGAAAATCAAAACTGCCCCTAATATACAGGGTTTCCCCACTTTCTCTCCTTCCTTGCATATCCATTCTGAAGAGTTTACACCCATCCATGGCAGCTCTCCAGTTGTGTGAGCCATCCCACCATGCTTCTGTCGTGGCAAATATGTCACAGTTTTCCTGCTGCACAACGGCTTCCAGCTGCTCCTGTGTGTGCTGCATTGGTGCAGATAGATTTGCACTGGTCACAAGGTTGAAGCCCAAACAAAAGCCAGAGGGCAGAAGGAATGTCACCACGTTGGGAAATATGCACTCACAGCTAATACTGTCTCTGCAGATGGATTTTTCGGGCACAATAGCTGGTAGCTGTCCCAGAACCAGCACAATTGGTGCTTCTGCCCTATAAGCAGCTGATTGTGGGTGGTGAAATTGCTGCCCTAAAATCAAGCCAGGCCATGAACATCCTTTTTCTTTGCCTTTATTGTTTCTCTCTAGAGTGACTTCCAGGGCATCTCTAATAACCTTTCCTTGGCACATACACCAAAGGTATCTATTTTTTTCACTTTGTTACCACAACAGCTGCATATTTCTCCCTGTTTGCAGCCCCCACCCTCGCCCTGAGGACATGATAGTGCACTGTGAACTTCTGGAGTCAAGGATCAGTCCCTTAACTGCCATATAAAGTAAAAAAATATTAATCTCAATGAACCTTGGCATATTTTTCTAATTGAAGTGGATGAGATGAAAGGGATAGCTGACTTCTGTGACCTCTGGAGGATAATTGTGTATCACGTGTTGCATGAATAAAGGGGTGTGCCACAGCTGCAAAAATGGGAATTGACACCCTTCTGCTCTTTAACAACATCCATTGGTGTGTGACATCCAAGTACATTAACAGCTGTCACCCTTCATTTCTCTTCTGCTCACCTCCCACATACTTTGTTCATTTGCATGATGAAACTTGGTGAGTGAAATAGTTTGATGCTTACAATTGTTGAGACTCTTGTTCCAACTTACTTTCATAAATGCAACTGTAATTATTAGTCTGCTGGTACTCTTTCCATCTTCACCAGAGCAAGACAGCAGGAAAGTCAGCAGAACATCTGGGCAGGTTCTTCCATGTCTTTCTGTATTGGAACTTGGACGATGAGTGCCTTGACATAGGTCTACATTACAGATAAGATGTTTAGCAAAGGAATAGGTTCTTCAGTGGTGCAAGCTGACACGTACATTGTTAGGACTAAAATTGCTCTCCAATGTTTTTTTTCCAATAGAATTATTTTGAGTTGATTTTGCGGTATTTCTTTCTCAATCAAAAATGAGTAATGTTGAAAAGGTTTTGAGAAAAATTGGTTCATATTATGCATTTGTGAAAGAAACATTGCTTCCGTGTTTTTATTTCATTAAAGCTTTTGTGTCTGGCTGTAAACCAAGCTTCTGTCATGTCTTATTTCTCATGGAAGGTTTCGTAGCAACTAAAGCTGAAGAGCATCATCTTACTACACCATTTCAGTCAACTTAGAGTTGAAATGGTCATGCTTGTGTTTTAAATTATGTATTTAAGCATCTTTTGGAATTGAGAAGCTCTAACACAGACAGCGTGAGCTTGCTTTCCCTTCCCTTGGTTAGGATAGAGAGTTCTCCTGTTGCATAGAGAAGCTGCATGGTACTAATTACACTGTAGGAAAACTAGCACATACTCTGTGTGTGTGCTGGAGCTGGATTTGTTCTGCTCTCATCTGGTCTGTGGGAATTTATATGACAGTTGAAAGGATGTTTGAGCTGGCTGTTAAATACTACAGGAGCATTAGGCAAATGGGACTGAAGACTGTTCAGGAGAAGGTCTGCTCAAACATCTGTCTTGCTAACTAATTATACTCAATATAGTTATACTCAGTAAACTTTTTGGTGAGAAGTTTGACTCTCCTTTTAAAGCTGCAGTTACGCTGTAAAGCTTTTAGTACAAGAACAGTCATACTTCTCATGCTGGTACAAAGCAGAAGAACGTCAATAAGCATCCTAAGGAAATACTGGGATGTGGGCTAACAACATGAGTACTTTTACCAAGATGTATCTAGATCCATGGTAAGAAAGATTGGAAGTACGAGTTTATGCTGGCACTGTTAAAACACCACCACCTTTTAGTTTCACAGGGACTAATTTGCATGAGTCATGGATGATGAAAAGGTTATGCTTGAAGAACCTGGTTCAATAACTATTGAATTTAGATGGAGACTTTCCTGGGCTTTGGATCAAGTTATAATTTCCAACTCAAGTTATTTGTAAGTTAGAAAATATTTCAAATGCCTCTGGATTTCTTTTGATGTGTTGAATGTGTTCCAAAGTGAATAATGGTTTGAAGGAATAACATGTGCTTGACAGAGTGAACTTCAGAAATAGTACAACTTGCTTTTTACCACGGTAAATCTTCGCTATAGGAAACTCATAGCTAAAGCCAGACCTGATTGTGACTGCACAGGGGGCAGTGCAAAGGAAGTTGATGAAACCATTTCTATTACTCTGATTAAAAACCAGAGCAGTGCACTCCAGGCTGTGAATTAGTTTGGAAGGTAACATTTTGATTTGTGGAATAAACAAGAAGGGGCTAAAGCAGTTATTGTGAGCAGCTTGCTGAAAACCACATTAAGCTACATAGGAGGTCTGTTTAAAATTACTTTGTTTAGCAAAAAAGCAACAATTACAATTAGAAACAGTTTGGCTGTTAACATCGAAAACTAATTTCCTAGCTGAGACTTCATGGAAATATCTGTATGATATGAAAGACCTAAACCCAAACATTGGTCAAAAAATCCTGAAAATGTCTGGAAATATGTTTGTATGTGATCCTTGCCTGGTTTCTTTGAACTATCTGAACTTTTCCACCTTTTATTTTCAGGAGAAACTGTGAAATGTAGCCCTCTGGTTATGCTTGGCTGTGAAATTATGTTTCTAGGAGCTGGCAAGTCCCATAACTCTTTTATGCAAACTCTCTTCTTTAGTTGCTCCATGTAATGAGAGAATGTATGGTTGGAAACATCACAACAGTTTGAGTACATAGGCTTTCTTTCCATCCACTCCTTTCTCCCAGACACAGCCTCTGTATTTATGTGGGCTGTGGCTGAAAAAGCTACGCCTGCCCTGGTGCCCACGAGGTCCAGCAAGCACAATTCTCTCTGAGCAGGGTTTCAGCAGGGTTTCTGTTCTACTCACAGCTTGTGCAACTCATTTACTCCCTGACTTCATTTACTCTGATCCTATTATGTCCCAGCTGCATTCTTTACACTGTCTGCCTATAAAGCACAGATTAATTTAAGCTGATAATTTTGATCTATAAAGCATTTAACAGTGTAAAGCTTGGCTGTTTGCAGATCATCTTCAGCCTTCACCTTCTGGGTATCTGTGGTCAGTCACAGTTCACTGTGTAATGTTTTTAAATTAGGGATGTATACTCCTTACCAGGGTGCAACCTGCTTTGTTTCTCACCTGTTTGAAAAAGCTTATTTTTTAGTTTTAGTATGTAATGGAATTTGACTAGTAACAAGTGCTCTGTAACTTCTTTCTCTTATTCTGTGAAGCCATGTTTGTCAAGAATCCAACAAATGCTGTTTCTTGGCAGTAAATGTACAGCTGCTCAGTGGTAATGTAGGGCACTGTGTCTTTGGAGACGGTCTGGATAACGAGCCCTGTTCACCAGCACAAGAAAATACATGACAGCAGCTCATCTCTGGATTTTTTAAATACAAAACCCCAAATTGGGAAAGCATTTTGTGTTTAAAACATTTGTATTCTAATTATTCAGAATAACCATATATTTAAAGCATGAGAGGCTTGCTGCAATGGATGTTATCAGACTGGGTGACTTCCAGAATATGAGTTGTGATCTGCTCTTCCACTGCAGCATCATCTAATGAATTGATGAGACACGTGATGCACCTTCCCCAAGAGGGCAAGTTAGAGCCCTGTTTGATAACTTAAAGGCTGAACTGAGGGTTCAAAGCTAACCCTCAATACTTGAGAAGGAAGAGCTGCTCCATAGTGGACCTTAAGAGAATGACAATGTTTTCACACCCATCTTCTCATCCAAAGAGCCTGTTCCTTTATCAGCTCTCCCTTGCCCAAATGGGCCCATGAAAACAACTGTGTTAGGCCAGACATCCCAGTACTCTGAATGGAGCCACAAGGTGTGTTTGTGGGGACTGTGTCTGATGAAGAGGCTGAGTTAAAACGGTGGGAGATACAGGCTTCACAGTGCTTGAGGAAATGTTTCTGTCAGAAGAATATCCCATCCAAATGAAGTGTTTCCACAGACTGGTTTGGGGCACAGAAAAAGCTTATTTTGATGATGGAAATGTGCCACATGGCCATCTTCCTGCTCAGTCTTTTCTGTATTAGCATACTATCACATGATACAAGTCCAGCAGTTTAATTCTTTTACAGGGTTATCTCCTTGAACCTTTTACTGCATTGCTTTCAAATATGCTGTGGGTTTTTGGGTTTTTTTTTAGGCTTGCTATTGTCTGCTTTCTAGGCTGATCAGTTCTCTCTGATTTGCTCCACTGCTCTACTTCCAATCTTACACCATAGCACTTTTCCCATTATTTCAGGTGAGAAGGGAACTATTGTAAAATGTTTTTATGGTGTTGTCAACATTATATTTTATGCCTTTACTTTTGCATCATAATTTTTATGGTCTGAGATTTTTCTCTGCTCCCATATGGGACTGTCCTCCCTGACCCCAGTGCAGATGCAGATAATGCCAAATGCAGGGAGTATGTTCTCTGTAGCTGCTTTGTATTTTGTTTCTCATTCTCAGCTTTATTTCTTTACTGGCCTCAGTACTGTCTCCTCCTTGCTGCTTTAGAAAAGGTTTTTTGGTTTGTGCTCTCCTCTTACCCTAAACCCTTGTTACTGCAATCTGTAGAACCCCACTATGACAGGTCCCCAGTCTGATGTCACCCCACTCACTGTAACCCTTTGTGCCCAACCCATGAGCCAGTTGCTCACCCACCACATGATGTGTTTACCCAGCTGCGAGCTGGACATCTTGTGCAGAAGGACACTGTGAGAGACAGCATTGAGAGCTTTACTGAAATCCAAAAATCTCATTACATCAACTGGCTCCCCTTGATCAACCAGTTGGGTTACCTTGTCATAAAAGAAAATCACATTTGATTAGCAGGACTTTCCCCTCATGAAGCCGTGCTGCCTGTGACCAGTGACTGTGCTGTACAGAAAGCACGTTTTTCTCCCTCCAGACCAGGACCTCCAAAAGCACCATTGTACTGCTGGGTTCAGTTTCAAGGCCACAAATGCACTCAGGTTTCTCCCTTTTAACTGACTCAGTGCCATCCCACCCTCCTGCATCCTGGGGTCAAAGAGCAGCCCAGCACAGAGATGCTGCAGCTTGTGGTATGTGCAACACAACCTGCAAACTTCTGCTCCAGAGCACTTCACAGTGTAATCAGATCAAACACTGTAATTCCTTCTACACAGATCTTTGCTGACTGAGGCAGCAGAGCAGCACTAAGCAGGCCAGCATGCACATCACTGCTTAGCTAAAGGCAGATTCTTTCCATTCTACCCTATGAAGAGATGATCATCATTGCACAGTACAATTTGATCTTCTAACACCTTAAATACAAAGTCTTTGGTGCAGCTGATGGACAAAAAAATTTCTATCTCAGACTTCTGAACTAAGAGAAAAGAGTAAAGCCCTTCAAAGCATAAAATATTTAGTTTTGTTATGCAGTTCCACAGTGTGAAGGAAGACAGGGCCCCGACCCAGAGTGTAAGGTTCAATTTAACATTACGTGCCTGGTTAAAGTAGGCACTAATTAATCAAACCTACTTGGCAGAAAGGATTCTTATGCATCACTCGAATCCAAGGTGCTGGGATAAACAGGCACATCTTGGGAACACAGGACTTTCTCTTAACCGGAATCAAACAGGACCCTGTTATCCTCAGGAGGTGGAAGACAAACTAGAATTGTTGTCAGCCCAGCAACAGGAGCGAGCCCTTCTCTCTGCCCTGGTACAACACATGCACTCTAGACACTAGAGTGACTGAGATACTCTTGTAACAAAATAGCTTTATGCACCCACTTAAAAATACATAAAATGGAAAAGAAAGTAGAGTGCTTTGGCCTTGGGCAAGGTGAAATACCAGAAATACAATGAGTTAAATTACCTTCCAGGCTTGTGTGGAAGTGCTAAACGTCTTCAAAACACAAGGTTCTTACACAAACGCCATTTATTCCAATAGGACACACATTGCTAAATAAAATTAGTCACTATGAATGAATCAGATCGAGTTGGAACAAAGTAGAAGCTTTTTATAAGCTCAAAGCATATTGGGCAGTAACTAAAATGCCTACAAATATTCAGAGCACTGGGTAAGAATGCCACCTTGCAAGAAGTATTTTTTGTATCTTAAAACCTATGGCCAAATAATTATTTTATTTGATTATCACTAACGGAGATGAGACAGGAAGCTGCAAAAAGGGAATGTGATGAGAAAAACTAAGATCATGATATTGTTTACTTTGGGAAAAAAGAAAAGCAGTATTTTATTGCAGTTATAGCAACAACCACAGCCAAGCATTAGCTGTGCTCATTTTGAAACTGCATTTTGTGCAAACAGCAATTATGACAATTTTTTTTATTAGATAGTAAACGAATGGATAAGAAATTCTCAAAACAGAAATTCAAGAAGCACCATTTTACCTTTTTTTTTTTTAAATTAGGCATTACAGAAAATGGAATAGGCCATTCTGCCTTGCTCAAACCATTCTGATAATTTTGTTAAATAAGACAGGGAATATTCCATTTAATATGTGCAAAAGCTAATATTTACATTGTTCAGTACATAGAGGCAGGATCACATTAAGAGAAACTGGAAGAGGAAGAGAATAAACTGTTCATAGGGTCCACTGTAGATAGAACAAATATTAATGAGCCTAAAGCATAGTAATGTAGTCAGGTGAGATTTTAGAAAAAAATCTTTGTAAGGATAGAGCTAGTGAGGCATGGGAAGAGATAGCACTGGGAAGTCATGGAACTACCCTCCCTGGAAAAGGTTAACCCAATTTTCACCAATGTTTATTTACAGCTGAACTGCTCTGGGACACACTACAACTACCTCTTCAAGTCCTCTCCAGACCTGTTTTGTAACAGTTTGAATAAAGCAATTGTTAACAATTTCATCTCACACAAATGGCCTTTGTCACTTGGCATTGTAAGGGATATGCTGATTGCCAGAAACAATTCCTGCCATAGAGAAATCAGGACAGACAAAGATGAAACAGATTTCTCCTTTAAGTTAACTGCTCTCTATTTTTGTATTTTTTTCTCCATTAAATATATGAGTTTGAGAGAAACCAAATGGACAGCACACATAGAGAGCAGACACTGGATAAAGGTAGGCTTTGAGAGCATCAGAATGCAATGGTCCCACTTGATGCAGGGACTTGCTAACTAGTATTACTTTGGAAAAGAAGTGTGCACAAGGGAAGGAGCTAGAAATTCAGATTATACGTTTATGTTATATAGTTGACATAGAAAATTATTGTTTCCAAGAATTTTTAATTTAATTATTTCTTTTGTTGCAGTCTTGCATTAACAAGCCAGCTGCATCCCCTACGTGGAATATCATCACTGCCTTCAGGAAAGACAACCTTTCCTTACACATTGCCATATACACACTTCTGCTAAAGACAGGGTCCTGCAGCTGCTTGCTGCCCACCGTGGCTAATGGTCCATGTAACCTGAGCAGCATTCCTTGAGCACCACTTTCACACTAAACCCTCAGCAGCTGGAGCAGCTGTGTGAAGTACAACCTTAGATTACTAGAGACATCATTAAGTGAGTAATTAAGAAGCTGAATCTCTCCACTCTCTATCATTTCACCTACTTTTAATAGGATAGCTCCTCAGCCACCTTGTCTTTGGGGTACATCTACTTTATCATTAATTCAGTCATGTATTTTACAGGCAATACTGCTGAAAATATTTTTTTGCTACATCTGTGCAATAAACTGAAAAAACCAGAAAGGGACAAACGTATTAAAAGAATTAAGTTAAGTCAGAATAGAGACAAAAAGACACTTTTCTGCCATTTGCCCACAATGTGCAGCACAGGCTGTCTCATGCACTGAAAGCCCTGACAATCAAAGTCTTGAAATTCTAGAACAAAAATCCCTCTCTCCTTCCCATGAAAGTTAGGACTTACTCCCAAATACTTTTAAAATAATTGGTTTAGCATAAGATCACAGCTAGCACAGTTCTGCCAATCCTTCTATCAATTAACTATTGTGCATGATCTTCCAGTTTTGTTATTAATACTAGGATTTATTCCATAGATTTGCCAATTACAAACCTCAGTATTCACTTTCA
Source organism: Edolisoma coerulescens (assembly GCA_013397115.1). NCBI lineage: Eukaryota > Metazoa > Chordata > Aves > Passeriformes > Campephagidae > Edolisoma > Edolisoma coerulescens. The sequence goes on from VWZW01000171.1 coordinate 93,579, forward strand.
GAGCCAGTCTCAGCCCAAAACCCCAGAGATTAAATGTTTCAAGCCCCTTAAAGTAAGCATGGAAGAAGCACGTTAAAATCTGGTGAAAAACTTGAAGTTTAAGTTTTGTCTTACTTTTTTCCTTTGTGATACAGGCATTTAACATCCAAAATTCACCTGTAAGCAATCAAAAACATAGGTGAAACACAAGAACAAAGGATTTACCTAGTGAGTCATCAAAGTGCTTTATTTTATAAAGCCTTGCTCATGTTTGGAGTGTAATCTAAGCACTAACATACACAATAATGAGTCTTCCCTGCCCTGTCCAAATAAACAGTTTATCAACAAGAATGAGTGACAAAAATGCTACACAGACAAAAAGAATGCTTTGCTGTAAATGTCTAAAATGGTTTAAAAATGTACACTCGTTGGCCGCAATTAAATATGTACTCCAAGTACCTTATTTTTACTCCAGGGTCTCCCTGTGGCCTCATACCTTCAGAAGCTTCAGAAAACGAAACTTGGGTGAGAACATAGACAACCAGGGTGCTCAGGGAGAGGACAAAAAAAAATACCAAGCCACAGTACCAACTTATTTAAATACATACAATACAAAAGTATACACATACATTACAGTGCTGCAGACATCACTAAGTCAAATGTAACAAAAAATCCTGTGGGAAAGGTTGGGGAAAGGAAAAAAAATTAGTACACAGCAAAAGGGTATTGCCTTTGGCCGCTGAATAGAGTGTAATTAAGGGGTTGCTGTTGTATGGGCTCCTCTGAAGTGAACCACAACACAGGTTATGCACAGTTGCAGCTGAGCAGCACTGACATTAGTTATGGAGAAGGCATGCTGGCACTCCTGATCCCAGTTAGAAATGAGGAGAGGGAGGTTTGACTTCTCTTACGTTGCCTACAAAATCTAACAATTTCAGTAAAGAAATTTTAAAGGCACAGCTTTAGCACAGTGTATAAGTAGATAAACTTTTAAGCATATGTAAATTTGTCTCTTTCAAGCATGGAGTCTTTCCGGGAAAAATATAAGAGGAGAAGGAATACAATGTTGTTCAAAAATTTTAAACAAGTTAAACATGATCAGCACAGTTTCAGGCAATGTACTATACAATCAAAATCGAGTAAATGGTAGGACAGGTCATTTTGATGCTGAAAGACAACCTTGGGAAAAACCCCTCTGAGATATCCTTTCGCATTTTATTGTAAAAGAGTCTAGGATGGAGGTGAGCGAGACATTCACTTTAGTACACTACTGCACATTACCTCTTGGAAGATGACAAACATTACTTCATTTGTACTGCAAAATAACTTTACATGTAAACTCAAAAGTCATATATTGTACACGGCTCTGAAATTCAGAAATATCCCTGCTTTCCTAATAATGTAAACAGTAAAATTCAGGGCTCGTTTTTCAAGGGATAATCTATAATAAAATACCGCTGTTTCAACAGTACAACATAAGCATTTAAACTTCAAATTCCCAGCAAATTACAAGGGAATGGAATTTCTATCAGTATGCACACCTTTCAGGATGGGTAGAAGATGGAGCTACTATTGCCCAAAACTATGCGCTTCTTCAGAGAAGCTTTTTTTACACTTGTAACATTATTAGCTCCTATATTGCAAGAATATAAAACAAATGAAAACTTCAGGTAACAAAGTGAAATAAGCGAAGTTTTCCCTTAACATAAGTTTACTATAGCAAAAATGTACACATAGCATGAATTACATTAGCTCTTTGTAAGGTAAGAGATGCCAGCTCTCAGATGCCTGAGAGGCTGAACTTCCTGACGCAATGTGCTGAAAAAGAAGACAAAAACGGGAGAGGGAGGAAAGAAAAGGAAAAAACCCAACTGCTAGGAACCAAATGGGAAAAGCCTCCAGCACCAAGGGCTGTTGCAGCTGCTTTTTTTAAGGAGTGCCAGTGTGCAGGGCGTAAGTGTAACATTCGCAGTAAGGTCTTCATTATTATCATCATCATCATGAAGAATACTGTCATGTATCTTTTTTTCAAAAAATAAACTGATCCACAGTTTACAATTTGATATCAATATTGTAGATTTAACATGCATTTACTCTTCCCCACCCCCACCCCACACCTCTTTGCTCATTTATTCCACTTCAGCTGGTAGCATCAGAGTATTACTGTCACAGTGCACTCTGAGTAAGCTGTTCTATTTATTTAAATTATTTAAAATTTTTTTTTGTACACATAAAAGAGTCAGAAATAGCTAGAACTATGCTGGGAATATCAGGCAGCTGTTAAAGCGAGTACTCCACCCCACTTCAGTCATCTTTGCCAGCAGATGTAAACAAAGGGGTTGCTTTCTGTGTAAGATGAGCGCTTCTCTGAGTTCCTTTTTTTCCCTACACTTGTAGCCACTGCTGCTGTCCCCAGGTCTTGTGTCTGTCCTATGTAACATGATAGGTTACGTCAAGATGTTGGCAATAAAGTCCAAGAAGCGCTTTGAATACTGTTCAGGATTAACAGTTGAAATTTCTGCACCAGCCTATACAGAGAATTGGGAGGAGAGAAGAAAGAAGGAAGAACCAGTGTTTTATTTGATGCTTTTGTCACTGAGGATGTTACTCAATAAATTTCATATGCAGTTTCAGAAGCAGAGACTAGAAGCACAGATTGTAATGGCCCTCAAGCAGAATCTTTCTAGGCTTCACAGGAGGACACTGATAGTCAGAACTCACCACTGTAACGGCTATCTTCCATTTCTGAAACATATTCTGTTTACTTTCCATACTTCTCTTTACTTTCATTTTACTTCAGTCTTCTATATGAATTTTTACAGCACAATTAGCCATGCTACCCACTGATTCACCAGCAGATTTTGGTCTCTTGAGCAGCAGTGCCTTCATACAGAGAAGACTGAATTGCCGTACTTAGATCTGGCCTGTCAACACTTGTGTAACATGTAATGTCATCTGAATGCTAAATAGCCTGGTTTGAAATACATGGTAAAAGTAACACTTTTTCAACGTTTATGCATTTAAATCTGGATTCACTGAATAAACCATACGATTGTTATTTCAATGAAGTCATGATTCCATTCATATTTTTACTTGAGTTTTTCAGAGCCTTACCCACATTTTTATTTATGTTTTTCCTGTTTTGCAAAAGAGGAAAGTGCATGCATGCTATTAATGAATATTAACTTCAGTGTCACGTGGCTCAGGATGGAGACAGCGAAATAAACAAAATGGATGTATGAAAGTAATGTTCTGTAATAAGTTCTAATCACAATCAGCTTCAATAATCATAGCTGCTACTCACAGCATATTTCTATCCGTTATTTAAGCCAGAAGTGTGAGTTTTTAAAGTCTGCTACTTTCAAAGCTCAATAATAATTGCCAGATAATGGCTGCAGATGGTCTGCATCAACTTTCAGCTGCCCAGAGAACAGAGAGAGTAATGAAAAGATTGCTTTAGAGAGATAAAAAAATACCTCCTACAGGCCTTTGCAGGTCACATCATTCTCTACTGTAAGTAACTCTGAGCCCTTTGCCTAAAACTTCCCACAATGTCCTGACCCTTTGGATACTTATACATAGGAGAGATTTTAGCCTCATGAATGAATATGCTCCTTTTAAAAAGTTTACGAAATTTGAACCTTAAATCACCACACGAGTGATAATGGTAGATATAAATCATAAATCTGGAAGACTGGGCTGTTTCACCACAGTTCTTTGGTGTCTGCTGCTAAGCAGCAATTTCAGTCAAAATGAAATAATGGCAGTCAAACAGAAGCCTTCACTGAACAGTCTCTGAGTATTTAATACGTACATTTTATTTTTATACCTGATTTTGCAAATTGTACTTTTTTTTTTCTGAAGAAGTCTTCTAGAGTGAGCCACATTATATGCTGAAGAACTAACTTTCAGCATCCTAATGACGAAACCATCATTAGGGCCCTGCATCTAATGAAACTAGATTCATGACAGCTTTCATAGAGCACTGAACAGCTCTGTTTGCAAGAATAAGGTGCATGTCAAAAATTTAGGACAAAGTCTTAAAAAGCATCTCACTAGAGCTCTTTGTGGGTGAGAAAGCTGTGCATATGGCTGAAAAAGGAGTTCCACTCTCAGTATGTCATGTGTAGCAGTTACTCTGTACATTTTTATTGCACATTAAACTTGAAAAAAATTCCGATCTATTTCCCCTTTCCCTAGATTTACTGAACTGTCCTCTATCAGGGCACTAAACAAAAATATACGAATATAAATTGAGTAAGAGGAAGAAACCAACCCAGATACTTACCCCATGCTTTACCGTTTTTGCAGCATGGGCAGCTTTCTTTTTTGCATCATAATGAGTCAGAATGTCAATAATGGCCATAAAGTACACTTCCTTCCTGGGCGCATCTGCAAAGGCAAACACAGGGCAGTAAGAATGACTTCTGAAACATCTTAACAACAAGTCCTTGTTCTAACAAAGGAACTTGGTGAGACTCAATCAGCAGCTAAGACAGGTCAATGTCGCTCATAATCAAGATCTGTAAAAACCACAGGCGCAAGCTGTCCTTAACTGAGAGTTTAACTGCACTCATATATAATGCAAAACCCCCTAAATGAGTGTAAAATAAAAAACAGCATACAGAAATAGGAATTATTGCTCAGTTAATGTGGATTTCATCTTTCTTTGTGGAAAAACTATGACTTTTACATGAAAGGTAATGCTTCTGTGTCAACAAACAAGATCATATTTTCTTTATGAATAAAACCATGTATTTATCTACGCCAATGCTTATGGAAAAAAAAAAAAGGTAACTTTCCTGTCTTGAACAGCCACAGGTAACCGGTCATACTCAGTTTTACACACTAACATCAAACTCAGTTTCAGGCTTCTTACACACTCTTTATGATGACTTTCTTAGCTGGAACACAGAAATTGGGTATGATCACACAAATTTTCAAAAAGCAACCAGAAAAGTGAAATATAACTTGGAGTGCTTCTTTTCTCATTCTTTTTAGACTGTGTCTAACAGTGTTATCTGCCAGAAAAGACCAATTATAGATACTAGACTTCCTAAATGGGATGAAAATCCCATTAATTAACTGCTGAAGAACTGGTGAACCTGAATAGCTAAGGATTATAGAAATCTTCTCCTTTCTGCTGCACTAAAGAGCAAATTTCCTTTTCCACAGAGTAAACTTCTATTTTTCGGTTTACATTTGCCTTTACATGGTTGTGAGGACTTTAGGATTCTGATGCAAGAATCAAACCACCTTAACATAAAAATATTTCTTACTGCTTACTTTCATGGGATTTTATTCCATAAACATCAATAGCTGGATCAAATTCCCCTGGAGCCAAAGGCAGTGAGCTGTTCAGCGTATTTCCTGGACTGTCTGGAGGGGTTCCAATGGGGTGGGTCCCATCACTTTCACCTTCCTCTTCTCCATCATTCTCTTCACACTCTATTTCTTCCTGTTCAGCTCTTTCAACATCATGAATTCCAACCAGCAAGCTGTAGTCCATGAGTTTTAACTGAGCAAGGAACTAGAAAGTGATAATAAGCAATCTATCAATATTGCTGAAAAGCATAACCTCCACTTACAAACAGAAGTTACACAAAGGTGTCACCAGTTGAGAAAAACTTGTAAGGCACTTCTGAGAGAGAGCAAAAGGGAAGATTAAGTGATAAAGCTGGCTAAGAGATATTTGATTTTTTTAAAATATAGTAACAGCACACAAATGACTTAAAACTTACACTGTAGCCCACTCTTCCAAAATCCTCAGGAAAAAGAATTTGTGTGTAGCGAAGAGCAGTGTGCTTGCAAACCAATGACTGTTACTCCTGTCTTGTGTTTCAGTTGAATTACAGAATCATAGATGGGTTGGAAGTGACCCCCAAGGATCATCGAGTCCAACTCTTGGCCCTGCTGCACAGAAACATCCCCAAGAGTCACACGCTGTGCCTGAGAATATTGCCCAAATGCTTCTTGAACTCTGTCAGGCTTGGGGCTGTGACCACTTCCCTGGGGAGCTGTTCCAGTGCCACTCCTCATACGGCTTTCCCTCAAGGCCCTGCACCATCCTCTCAGCCCTCCTTTGGACAGCTTTACATCTTTCTTATGTTGTGGTACCCAAGACCACACCCAGCACTTGAGGTGGGGACTGCGCTGCCATTGCTCAGTGCTCAGACCAGCCTCTGTGCTATCAGGCATACAGCATGCTATGATCTGGTGCTGACCCTACCCTCTCAATCCCTTTTAAGTCGTATTAAAGAATCATGAAAAAGTGTTAAAATATTCTTGCAGCGGAAAGTTGCGAGGTTTTACACCCTGAAGACATTACATGATGTTGTATTCTCTTCACAGTGACAGGCTCATGATTTACATCACGTAAGCAAAACATGTATGTGAATAAAAGGGCGGTTTTGAATAAAGAATAAGGATGGGAGATTTTAGAAAATTAAAAGATGAATACACTCTATGCACGAACAAAGAGTTATTTCAGTTGAGGAGAACAGCATAAGGCAGAAAGAGGATGGAAATAAGGAAGGGATAAAAGCAGGAAAATGGGATAAACAGCTCAAGGGGGTGAGGGAAGCTGCGCTGCAGCTTAAAAGCAGTACTGTGATTTCAGACTTGTGAAGCCCATGCTTATGGTATTCAGGGAAAGTGGCTGAAAATTAAAATTGCTTCAGTTTTTATAAACTCTAAATGGCTATAAAAAGGAAGTTAGAGCAGACCAGGGAAGAAGGCATTTAAGCTAGACTTTGGCACAGAGACAGTGATGGTGATGAAAAAGATAAGTATAAAATACTAGGTAATGAGAAACTCCAGTTCCTCAAAATCTGATTTTGAGAAAAGAGATGAGCTGGAGATAACTGTAAATTCAAGTGCTAGAAGAAATATTGTGAGATTGAGAAGAGGTTTTAAGAAGAAGAAGAAACTGTTTTTTAATGATTTCAATATAATTTATTTCAATATAATACAAGAATGGACTCTTCACAAGACTGGAAGGGATCTAAGTTTGAAGAGATGACGCACAACAATATACAAGACAGACAGACAGGACTGGCCAAAGGCGATGGGGTGGAAGAACTCCAGGCATATTATCCACTAAATACAGGGAAAAAAAATCTACCAATAATAATACAGAACAGCATGAAAGAGAATGGACTCTTAGGAAAAAACAGTGAGCTACAAATTAGAAGAGAATGGCTCTTGGAAAAAAGCGTGCTGCTGCTAACAACAAAAAGACTTAGGGAGATCAGCACAAGGAAAAAAAATCTGATTTTAAATGGAAAAAATATGTAGTTTTTCTCAGGACAGCTGCAATGGAATAAGGAGGTGGGAAAACAGACAAGGGGACATCAAAACAGCGGTAATAATTTGTGTTTGAACACAGAAAGGGGACATATGACTTAATTAGGAGAGAAATATAGAAACAAAACTTAATGAAAAACAAAACCAGATATAAAGCCATATAGCTCAGAATAGTACTCTGTAATATGTTTAACTATAAATACTGTCTGATAAGATAATCATATACTAGGTGTTGTACATTCCTTTTCATTGTAGTGAAACGTGAGCGTTTACACATTGGTTACAAAGTGGGTCTATCAGTTATCTAATAAGGGCAAAAGAACAAACAAAAGAAAAACAAGGTTAAAGAACAGCTTGCCATTGTCAAAATCAGGAGCCAGATCACTTCACACTAGTGGTTTACATGGATATTAAACAATTCTCCGGATAAACTTCAAACCCATAAAAACAGCCTCTCAAGACATAATCTGGAATCTGCCATTATATTCCCAGTCTGGTAAATGATATAGATCATACACTACCCACTTTTCGGGGTAAGAAAGTATCTTCCACATTCCTTCCACACACTTAAGATATTATCTGCAACCTACTTACTGTAAAAGCAGTAGTCAGCAACAGCAGTACATGTTAAAAGAGCACAAAATTTTAACCCAAATAAACTTATCTCTAGAGCTGTGATATCAGTAGAGCACAATATTTTAAATATAAAATAAACACACATTGATATTTCACAAAATATTTATATTTTCATCATCCTCACCACCATAAAATTCCCATTGTTACTATGATGGTAAATTAGATTTCCTCAGAAGCAAATTACTGGGTAAATTCTAAAGTAAGAGTATTTTGTTTTGTGGAACTAATGAGATACAGATCTGAAGAATTTGAAAAGTCAATTCACAGAGCTCTTTTGATATAAATAGCTGAAAGTCTTATTAAGTCACAGACACATTTTGCTACCAAGTCTCTTCCAAGTCTCTGCCTTTTTACTTGAAAACAGATTTTAGGCTTTGAGTATAAAGCTGCAAAATACTCTGTTTAGGAAAAATATTTTCAATTATGCAAACGAAAGGCAAGTTGTGTGAACAAGTTAGTCTGATATTTTATTAGCTGAACAGAATCAGTAAAACTATCACATTAAATTCATACATTAACACTTTTCTTTCAAGTATTTACTATATTCAGCCAATTACAAATTTATATGAAAGACTACATTAAGATAATGGGAATCCAATTGCTGTATTCAGATTACTGAAGCACTCTACTGTTGTGATACTAAGAATGATTTAAAACTGGATTACTAATATGAAAAAAAAGGACATGCACAGCTGTGAGTGGGGGCGAAGCCCCTCCTCTGTTATGGACTACAGTCTGTATTTGTCCTCAGCCTTGGTGGACCTCCACCTGCAAAATACAACTAACAATACTCACCTCTCTCTTGGGGGCATTTGGAAGCACTAGGCTTGTAAAGCATTTAAGTACTAAGCAGTGCCAGCATTTTTACATCACATCATCAAGGCAGGAACAATGTATGGCAACCAGCTATGGCAGCAAGCCATTTATCACATCAGCAAAGCAGTGATCAACTCCTGAAAGTTCAAATTGTGTTTCATTTAAAACAGTCAGTGCTTACAGTCCTAAAAACAAGAATTTTCACTAATGAATCAAAGGTATGATTTCCTGGGATATCCGTAATTTGCCACACATTTTAATGACATGTAACTGAACAGGCACATTCTTACCTCAACATCCTTTTTGAGTTTCTCAAGGAACATCTTTTTGTTACTCTCATCAATGTGAATCTTTTGGCCATCATTAATAAAATCATTGTCTTTGAATGTCGGCAGCTCTTTGGCCTAAAACAAATCAAAATTCCTGTAAGAGCGGGATTGCAAAGAGGAGTGTGGTGAAGCTGCTGGCCTGGTGCACCCCAGCTGGCAGCAGGGCCTCCAGAGATGCCCTGTGCCCAAGAGGGCACCCCCAAGCTGCCTCTCCTCCATGGCACGCAGCTCTCCATAACTGCTCCCATGGAGCTCTTTCCTTAGTTTATCCCTCCTGGAAACAGCCTAGAAGCTATATATTTACTGGGCAGCAAATGCAGCTAGGACAAAATCTCCAACTCAATACTGGATTTGCATTGAACACTGATTTGCATCGAGCTTCGTCCAAGATGTCATTTGTCAAAGCCACTGGCAATAAGTGAAGTCAAAACACAATCTATACCTCATAACAAAGGGCCTACATCAGATCTTACAGAGGAAGCCAGACTGGATTGCATTTTGCACAACGACTGTGAATGTTTACAAGTGACTAATACCAAATAATTATTGAAAAGCATAAAATGAACACAAATTATGAAATTCTGCTTAAAAGTAGCAAACGCCAAAGAAGACCACTGCCTCTTCAATAAGTAATTAAATATTCTTGATGTTGAAGCAACTTGATCATCTTCAATTCCCCCATGAAATGATTTGCAACAGCGCTAAGGAAAGTCAGCTTAAGCACTCGATTCAGTACTAACACACCTCAAATGGGCTCAGTTTTTAAAGGGAAGTGAATGGAAGTTTACTCAAAAAGCCACAGCAAACCGACAAACAAAAGGGCAGTTCCTTCAGGGCATTTGGTCAAGCAAACTAGAAGCAATAGTAACTCCTGCAATCAGAGCTTTTAAAAAATTGGCCCATTAAGAGCAATGAACAGCCTTTGTCCCTGCCCCACCTTTAATCAATAGCATGGAAGAACATGTTTCCTTTACAAAGGAAATGTTACAGAACAACCAGTGCTGCAATTCTTATGAACTGTCAATAGCCATGAACTACTGAGTACCCCGAATAAATAACTTCCCCTTAATCTGAAAGTCCTTCTGCTAGGAATAAAAGGCAGCTAACAACAGCCTATGGAAACGTCCTCCAGAAGTTTAACTAGTCAGACATTGCTTATAATCTTACTGGAGATGGTATTTTTCATAAAGTTTATTTTCTTCCTATGACACAGTAAGGAGAAGAATCTGAGAGGTTCTTTCCTCTGCTCCAAAATATATATACTGGAAAGTACAGCATTAAAATGTGAGCACCACAGCAGACTCTGAAAGGCCCTTATAGATCTTCACAATGGCCAAAAGTTCTTTTTGCTGTTGGGCTGTGGGCACTGAGGTGGCCAAAATACTCAGTTCCCCAACTGTATGAATTCATTTTTTGGACCTAGAATTTGTGAATTGCTTGAGATCCCACAATGCTACTCTTGATTAGAAAAGCGATCCTTTTCTTCCAATAACTGCTCAAAACCACTTCAGAAATTAGTAACATTGTAACAGTTATGAATAATTTATTAAATCCATGGCATCCTGATACCTATGAAGTTTGAAAAAAATTAAGTCCTAGTCTGGCTGCTCTGAATTATTATTGTCTTGCATCTAGCATATTCTGATACATTAAAATACCCTCTAATAGAGATCCTCTATTTATATTTAAAACAAAAGGAAGACAAACACCCAAGCAGCTGAGGTGGAGCTATAACCATTCATCCGTCCCAGACTCCCCTTCCATGGAGGAGTCCTTCAGCAGTGCTCTCCTGCTTTACTCAAAAACAATGCTGGACACTTTTTGAAGCTCACAATGAATTGTTTACCACAATATGACTGCACAGCATGCATTGATTTTCTTTCTGGCCTACTCAGTAAAAGGTTTAGGACACAAATGAGCAGGGGTAACATCAGATAAGCATTCCAGGCTAACAGCTGTAGAGATTATCATACTCGAACGAGCATACTGTCCCACGGACAGGGCTAATTCTGCAGAGGCGGGACTGTGGATCCCGGGATGTTGCCAATACCGGAGGATGGAATCCAATGCGTGGGATGCTTAAGAACGGAGAGGAGATTTGGATGAAATAATTTAAGATGAAGCAATAACGAAAAAAATGCAGGAAACTAAGCTTCCTTCATTTTTAGCCCAAAATCACGCACACACAAAAAAAATTCCCCAGATTATTGTTCCACCTAGTATATCCAAGTTATTGATTGAACTAGGCAGAGGTTAAAGTGAAACAAACCATTAACACAGAAAAAAACCCCCTACTAGTGCCCTTTAAAGCTGGGGGGTGAGCACAGAGGAAGGATGTGCCTGCGGTTAAGACGCTGAGACGTTTGTTTGCCTCTCGGCTCCGCTGCAGGCTTCCCGCAGAGCACAGCACCAGTCACCGGCGGGGGGGTGAGGGGAAGCTGCCTCGCCACTGAGGACAGTCCGACGGTAGTAAAAATAAACTTAAATTACAAGCAGCGTCTTTTTTTTGAAAGATGCTAGGGCTGGTAAGCCAGTTGTGCAGGTGCCATACTTCACTTTAACCTTGTCTCTGATCTATTTTTAATAAAAGTGAGCTAGCAAAGCTGCCACTGCTGCAGTTCTTGCCTGCCATCACAAGACCCAAGGGGTACTCCCAAGGACGTTCAGGGCAGTGAGTCAGCGCTCCCAAAAAGCCAGACTCTCCACTGCCTTGGATGCAGGTTCCCCCAGTCCATGATAATCCCTCTGATGATATTTAACTGAGGTAATTTTTATTCACCCAAAGATCCAGAGTTGTAAAGACTTGGCAAGTGTAGAACCACGTAAGTTAAAAGCCAGTTCTGAAGCATGTGAAGAAAAAGAACAAAGTAAAAGCAGTGGGCCCTATCTAAGAAACTGAAGCCAGAAAGCTCTGTAGCAGTGGTTGCCCTCATCACATTATTTGCATGATGCCTCACAGCCTGTTCTCTTCCCTCTTTCTAGGTGTTATTAGACAAAGCTTTTTTTTTTTTGCGTGTGCTAGGCAGTATTATTCTCCCTATTTATTTAAAGCTGAAAAGTCCTAAGATACTGTTGTAGTCCCATATATGACAGCCAGCAGTAGTAGTGATTCTAGTAGTACTTCAACTGAAATTTGTCTTAAAATTGATTTGTGAATTTAAGAATCAAAACCTATGAAATATTCAGCTAGGAGGGGCTCTTGTAGTTATGCAAAATTAGTAATACATTTATTCATGTTGAAAAATCCTACTATGTTCATTTTCTTACACACTGAAATAAACACAAATAGAATCACACAGTGGAAGTTTAAAACATCTGAATGAAAAAAAATTTAGACTTTGCTTTAATGAAATAATTGATATGGTTAATTTTTTATGATGTCTCAAATATTTCCAATGAAGCAAAATCCTTGTTGGAAAAAGATTCTCCTAGAATGTAATTCATTATAATGAACATATTACTGTCATTAAAGAACTAAATATTTTAAGAGCTGCACAGGAGATGAGCATCTAACTACTTCCACTGAATTAATAATAGATCTTCTTTCTGAACCGCCTCCACTGTTTTTAATCCCCTACTTAAAGATGCAAGAAAGGCACAACAGATTATACAAATATAAAATATTTCTTTATTAAAAAAGCATGTTATTGGCACACTTCAGGTTTGCATTCCAAAGTTTGCCATGGTCACAGAGAATTTTAATGGCAGGAAGATTTCACTGCCTTTGAAAGGCTGAAAATCAATAAAGATTTCTTAGTAACTAAGATGACAGAATGTGTAAAGCCTTATTCAAAATAAAAGTATAGTGTAAGAGCTGACACTGTTTTGAGTTAAAAAAATCTTGGAATGTAAGAACCAGGTGAAGTTTTATTTCTAAACAAACATGGAAATAGTTTTTGTATATTTCTTAGCACGTCTCAATTCAGCATCCTATCCTAATAAGTTGAAATGAATATTAGCAATTTTGTTTCCTCAAAAGGATTTTGTGTGCATCATGACACCAAAAATAATGGTCATAGCTAACGCTAATGCTGACATTTTGGAAGCAGCTTGCTAAAATAGCTGTAGGTCAGGTAAGTTTCCAAATAAGTGTTTGACTGAAAAAGGAAAAAGACTAATTGTCCTCACAACCTGGGAGCAATTTCTCATCTAACAAAGGCGAAGTTTAGGTTTTAGGAGAAATGCTGCATAGCAGCCTTATTTTTTCTTTGGAACTAGTCACAAGTCACATTATTCGCGCAGCTAATCATGGAAAAATTTGGCTTACAATTTATAACTTTTGAAAATTATGTAAAACATCTGCCAAGAGAAGGTCCACACCCTGGACTTCTTCAACAGCAAATGGCCCACATATACCTTAATTTTTTTAAGTACTGGGCTCATCAGATATATGGAAGGCAGTATTTGGAAAAAAAGGCTATAATGCTAAATATAGTTTGCAATAATATGGAACAGGTGATTTTGAATTGAATATAAAGTCTGGAGTCACTAGGTCTACAAGATAGAAGAATAACTTCCTTTGGAAGGCTGAATTATGCAGCTTGCCTCCAATAGTTCTGTGAGCTGGGTCCAAACTTTTGTTGTACAAATTGCCTTGCCCTAGACAGGGGTTTCTATACAAACAAGGGTCTGCAGCTCCACTTGGCATCACAGGGCTGTAAAAGGCAATGGAAATGGAGCTGTAAGCCCAAAATAGGGCTTGAGGGGAAACACTGGAATGACTTTAGCCAGTACAACAAGCATTTTTGTAGCAGAAAAAAAATTGTGCAGGATGCTCTAGAAGGGTTAGGTATTCAAGCACGTACCAAAATAGAAACTGTCTTTTCAATGCTCAAGGAAATGCATCCAGAATTATCCCTAGCATTAATGTCCTCCTGCTGCAGAATGAACTTGCAACATATAAAATGCAACACAAAATTCCCATTGTTTTTAAAATTCTTTTAACATATGGAAAGCAGACTTCTAAACAAAAACGAAAAAAACACCCCACCCCCCAAAACCAAACAAAGGCAAACTAGTGATTTGTTTTGAAAAACTGTAATGGGTTGGTGTCATGAGAAGGCTAAATGCTGAAACCAAGACCCTGAATGTCTATTCCTGTCTTTGCAGTGTGATGTTTTGAAAGTTATAATCTCTGTACATTGCAACCTTGAGATTTATTTCACAGATAAATCTAAGACACTTCACAAGTCTGTTGTGTGAGATCAGCACATGAAGCTGACTGAAATCACTAATAGGATAAGTAAAAAAATGCTGCTCTGAAATTAGCAATTCTAAAACAGCAGGAAAATACAGCTCAGATTTTGGAATGATCTACCTTGAATAAAGTTTTACATAGTGACACCAAAAGTAAAAAAAAAGCTGAGTCAAGATTGAGTGATCTTGTTGCTATGCTCCTCTACTAAAGCCCTTCTTCCTTGGGTTATACTTTCCTCTCAGAAATTCGTTAATTACTATACGTTGTAATATATAAAGTAAAACACAAAGCTAACATCTAGTGACAACTTCCAATCTAATTATCACAGCTAAGTATTTTGCATACAATTTAATTAAGATGTAACATAGCTGTCAACTATAGCAATCTTCTTCTGAAAAGAAACTTGAACAGAAAATCCTTTGTTCAAGTGTATTTACTACAATTTTTCTGCACTTATGGTGACTTATGAAACAACACATACTAAAGACATGGTAATGCAACCAGTTTTAGACAGTTTAAAAACATGTAATAATCTCTGAAATTGCTCGAGAAAGATGAAATGTGGTTGGCATCAGTTCAGTTAGGTTTTATTCTTCTTCTTCAAATTTCCGAGCTGCTCACTCACAAGCAACAGCTTAGATTCTTTTACCAGTACAAGTAGACTCAGCTGTTACTGCTAATTCGATGTCCCACTGCAAGTATGGCATAACTGTGAGCAGCCAGACCACCTGGGGAGTTCTGCATTATCCTCGTTTCGCTTAAGAGGGAAAAATTGTCCAAAGAATAAATAGAAAATGCCCACTGTTAAAATAATAAAAACTAAAAAAGAAGTAGTAAAGCCCAAAAAATAAAAATAAAAAGCTGTTAGAATTTGACAACTGCTGAAACACACTGTTCTTTTAAAATCCAAGGTATCTGTAAAGTGCATGCTATGATACATGTTGCCAAGAAAGTCATGCCTTTATTATTAAAAGTATCATTTGTAACGCAAATGAAAGGAATTCTGTGTTAAGGTGAAATTTAAGGGAATGGTGCTTGTTTCTGAACTGATTATCACAAAATATTGAAATGACAGTTTTTGGAGCCGCTCATCAATACGTTAGGATATTAAACACCTGAAGACAGTCAAACAGGAGGTAAACTGCAAACAGCATGGAAAAGTACCATTCTCAATCAGCCTTTCTTCTTAAAAAGTGATTTTAAAAAATGTTTGAATACTAACACCTACTTTACACTACCAAACTAAAGTAGAATCATACTTTTTTCTCTGATTTCTTATCCATTAAATGTTTTTGCATATTTGTCTCTTCTTTATTAACTGAGTAAATGAAGAAGATTTGAGAACATAAATTTCACCAAATGTGCTTTTACAAAGTGATTTATCTAAAATTTAGAGTCTGCATTAGAATGTGACAGAAAGACTTGCTCTTCTGTTTTCTGACTCCTGCAGCTTTAAGAGAAGTAAACATATTATTCTTGATATTCTGAAAACCATTTGATTACTGGAATGTTGTCATTTGAAACTCAATACGAATTACTTAAAAGTCCATTCAAAAACTAGCCATTGCCAGACATTTTAGCCATACATTTAGCACCAAAAGCTTCATGTCTTTTATTACTCTCTCAGATGTGAATAACCATACCTTTATAATAAGTAATAATACTGTCATTAATTGAAATTCTACTAGTACTAATGTCATTTCAAGATAATATTAATAAATTGATGATTTAGCTTGCACCTGACTAAAAATTAGCGAATAATTTACTACACTAGCTAAGGTTTTAGATTGTCTGGTTTTGTTTAATCCCTCATGGCAATTTCTTCTATGACAGGATATGCCCAAATCTCTTCAGAGAATTTGCTAAAATGCCTTTCCCCCACCCTGCCCCTTTTTCAAGTCAGATTTTTCCAGTTGTTTTCAAATCTTAAGATTGATTTGAGATTCTCATAGGTGACAACAAAAGGTTTGAAATACTGAGCTCTACTTAAGAGAAAATGGAAGTAAAAAAACATGCTACAGGGCTCCACTTGCCACTCGGGAATAATGGACCATTTACACATTCAGGTCAAGAGTCCTCAAGGTCCTGAAATCAGTGGCACATGTGCAGAGATACATCTCATGACAGCAGCTCTTTGGCACTGCTCAGTTTCAGAACCAAACTTCCATTGTCTATTCATATAAATATACAACACCCTTTTTATTTAAGCCTAAAAACCGTGTGTTAGAAACATTTGAGTAGTTTAAGTGAGTAAAACTGTTGTCATGCCTACTGCAGGAGATTCAGATCATAGTGATGACAAATGTTCTGAACATCTGCAATCCACACGCAAAATGTATTCTGGCCCTTTCAAATCAAACAGCAGACTCTAGCACCTAAACAAAACCCATGTAATAAGGAAAATTCTATTTTTCCCTTGCTAGAATCCCTAAGAGTCTCAAAGTGTAAAATGTTGTTCCCTCTATGAATGTAGAAGACTACCCAGTAATTCCCTCTCTTAGAAATCTTTTGTTCTGAATGCAAGCTTGCCACTTCCCTGCTGCATTGCACTGGGGTTTGTGGGGAATGATGAGGGACAGAAAACTGTTCTGAAAGCCTCAGACTGTCTGCTTCCAACATCAATAAGCATTGTGCAGTTCCATCCCCAAAAAATCCAGCTATTAAAATAGCAGAATAAGAATTAGGGGGATGAGGTTTTTATGTATTTTTTTCAGAGAAGTACTCAAAATCAAAGGGAAGGTTCTAGATGTGAAGTTGACAAGAATTTTTGTTATCTGCCTTACAGAAGTTCTGGTTTCACATTAAATTTAGAGAATAATTGTTGTATGCAGTTATATAAAACTACATAATTTCATTTCAACTTAGCTATAAGCAAATTCAATAGTAATTTTGCCATGAACTTATACAGGAGCAAAATGAAGGCACTGTTTCTTTGAGGTTCTCACTCAATGTATTAACTACAGCATATGTGTACTATTAATAATCTATTTATTATTATGAGGCATATTCCTAAGACTGCTCAAAACTACTTCACTAAACATCTGTATAGTATCAGCTCCTGTACAGCTGACTATACATAATATTGTTAAATTTTATGTTACTATTCCAAGCATTAATGTTGCAACCTGAAGCAGTTCCATCCAAATAATTTGTCCTCCTCATTTCTATCAGGTTATTTTAATAGCACAGCAGAGGTTTTCAATGACATTAGGTATTGTTTGCAAGACACAGAAGGGTTAATCCCTCCTCTTCAAAAACACTACAGCTGTGCCACTAAACAAGAACAAAAACAGATGACAAGGAAAGAACAGAGACCATTCAAGACATAATCTTGAGGGCCCAGTACAGCAAAAGAGAGCTAACACTGACAATCTAACTGCAGCTGGCATGTGGGGTGTGGCGTTGCCGACTGCTGGAAGAAGAATTTTAAGTATTCCATCATGCCTTAGGAAAGGTGGAAAAACTTGGCACAGAGTTTTTCATGCAGCGAGAACTGACAGGTACTGCATGTCCCTTACTCCTTAGTACAGTTGTGTGATCTGTAGAAGACTCAGAGAGGCAGGTATGGTACAACTACTGCTTAGGAGAAAAACAAATGATTTGAATGGAATTTGGGGACAACATAAAATGAAGTCTCTTAAATGAACTGTTGAATGATCTCATGCTAATTCAGGAGGAATGTGCTTGGACAAATTAAGAAAACAAGGGCCATGGCTTGTTAGACCTTACCCAAATTAGAGATCTAAGAAGTCTTAGATGATGGAGACTATGTTCCACTTCTAATTATCTGCAGAATCTCCAGAGAAACCTCTGCTAAAATGCCATCTGGCTATTTTGCTAAAACTACGAAGAAAACCTGATTTTGAGAACATTAAATTTTCCAAATAAACTGAAGTTGGAGGTGAAGAAAAACAAAGCAATACATTTCCTTTTAGAGCAAAGTTTCAGCCCAGAATTTGGGGGAGACTGTCTCTCATTATAGCTACATGTACATCCAAGTCTGTCAGTCATTTGCTCATTTGTATGAGCTTTACATACCCAAAGGTTCTCATAACTCAAGGTTTGGTTCATCCTTGCATTCAGTTTAGAAGTGGTGTCCCATCACATAATTCCATTAACTGACATGGAGTACTCATCTCAATATTAAAAGAGGAAGAGAAAGAAGATGAAGCAGGAGAGAAGGGAACAAAGTTGTGATGTTTTCCTAGCACAGGGCAGGCCCTGAAGAAACTAAGAGAAGAGAAAAGGAAAAGGAGGAGGTAGAGGATTGGCTCACTTACCTCTGAAATTTCAACACCTTTGCAAACCAATATTCAAAGGTCTGCAGGAAATAGAGGAAAGATAAAGGAGGGATAAGGTAGAACTCAAGAGGGAAGAATACGGCAGAAAAAAAGGAAAGGGGCAGAACAGCACTGGTTATGTTTGTTCTGAGTCTAGCTAGCAGGTTAATTAATTGAAAAAGAAACAGAAATGCACCATACCTTTTCTTTGTCACTGGCTTCTCGAGCCACAGTAGAGCCCTGAAACAGAAAAAATGGATCTAAAAATGTGCATATGTTAGAAACTAATTTGAAAATGTTATGGTAACAGGTCAAAAAGTGGATGAACTGTATCCTTTTGAACTTGAGAAATGTTTAAAAGAAAGGTGATAGAGTAGGTAGAATGTCCAGAACTGCTGAACTGCTGCAATCACATGAAGAAGATGCATCATGAGAGAAGAAAGATGGATTAAATCCTCAAACACTCTACATCTATTGTCCTCCTAATTCCTGGAGCTTTTCCTCATCTCTCATCCTCATTTTGAGTGTATCATGCTGGAAGTTCAGTTTGCTTGGCAGACTTCTCATCTTTTTGTGCCAATTTAGCTGTATGGACATGGAATAGCCGATTCTGTATAACTGTTTGGACATTTGTAATACACATTTGGAAAGGATGTCACACAATATAAACAAAAAAAGTATTTAAAAGATCATAAAGTACAAACAAGAACAATGCATCTCATAGCAACATGGAGTAAAAAGAAGAGACTAACTGCGGATTCACAAGACTTACAGTGCTTGCCAAAGACATTTTGGATTTTTTTTTAAATTTATTTTTTAGATTAAAACTAGTAGGCAATATGGTGCTTTCTGAATAACCTGGAGTTGACAAAAAAGAAGACTGTATATATTTCCTTATAAATTTCTTGGAGCAGGACCACACCTTTAAATAGCCAGCATTTGTTTATCACATAATAGCACTCCAAGAAATAGTAACTACAAATATGGTAACTGGACACTGAAAGATGGCTGAATTAGCTCTGCTGTTTGTTAGAAGGTGTGCATTGTGTAAAGAAGTGCTGGAGTGGAGTACTAGTTTAAAGAATGTGAGGACACCCACCCACATCCTTTTATAGCATGTTTTACTCTGTTTACAGAAAGAAACTTAGAAAACTCAGAAGGGATGGAGAGAAAAGATATATGGGACAGTATCTCTTGGTTATTATGTATGGCCCAGCAAGGAGGGATTTCATTGAATTATTCTCCACTGATAATAAAGCCTGGTAAAAGCCTAACATTTTAGTTTACTCAGGAGACACCTTTTATATTGTATTCTGTGCTCCAACAGACTATTAGGCCAGAAAAAAGATCAACTGAAAACCAAACTGAAGGAAAAGTAAAAAAGAGTCACAATAATAAAAATTATGCAGGATGTCAAATTTGACACCTGGCAAAAAAATGACATTGAAATCATGGTAACAAAATGTATCCATGGCCAAGAAAATACCTTTGAAATCCTATGCTGATCTGTGGTCTTCTTTTTCTCATATCTACAGAGGTAGAGACTTGTGCTACAAAGTGCGTTCTAAGTTGGTGTCAAAAATATTCATGTACAAAAAAAGGACTCTGAATCTACAACTGCAGATGCCATAGCAAAGAATATCAAGAAAAAGTAATTTATAATATATGCAGTGTCTCTATAAATCTGTTCAGTGAAGGAGTTTGTTTTGAAGAATATGATATTGATGTCAAATTTGAATTGCATGAGAAGTTAAAGCAATGCTGTCCAGCTGGACAAACTGAATAGAGTACAGAAGCATTCACAGAGGTAAATAACAGGAAGAGCTGTTGACACCAATGTTAAGAACATATTGTATATAATTAATGTTTCTTTCTGTTGTGTTTTCATGCCCTTTTTAATGCATCTGGACGTTATGATGCTCTAATCACAGTTGTCTCAAATTAAAAGAAATAACTTTCTCTGGTAATAACTGCTGCCAATAATACTAAATATCAGAAAGTAAATTGTTGACAATCTGGAAACCAGTTCTTATAAATCAAGTTCAGTCAACTATCTAAGCAATTGCAAAGGAGACTTGACAGTAGGAAAGGATGGTGCACTACATAGCCTTACAAATCTCTTAGTATAGAATGATAAATTAACATCTTAAAACAAGCTTGCAGATGCACTTAGTGGTTCAGCATATAGAAATTAAATGTATTAGAAAGAAGCAGGTTTATAAGGGGATACTTTACAGAGAAAATTAAACTACAATCCCTTAGGTAGAAAGACTAAGACTACGTTTTGGGTATTTGTTGTAAGCACTGTATATTAACTATTGTCAAAATCACAACAAGCAGATAAAGCTTCTGAAACAAACCTAAAACAGACCTTATGATAAAAGCAGACGTTTTGGTTTTTTTAAAGACTCTTCTCCTTTTCACTTGAATTATTTTTAAAATATCACATAAATAATTTAAGCTTTTGCAATAGTGATGTACTTTGTTAGTAGCATTTATTAGTTTAAATAATGCTATTTAGTTGTTTTATAAAAGCCCTCTGCAGAATCAACTGTGGCTTTCCATAATGTTGATAAAAACCTATAAGAAGCAGAATTATTATTGTACTAGTGTGAAGGGTTTTACCTTTAACCACTAGCAATATTTAGCAAACATACCTGGCTAAACTGCTGCGCTTAAAAATGCAAAAAACAAATAAATTTGTATAATGTCTATAAAACCATCCTTTAGTTTTGCTAAACCTAGGTGTAGAATTAAATCAGTTATGCTGGCTCTTGAATAACACAATTTAAAATTAATTAAAAATCTGAGCAATATTCAAGCATAAGCATAATCTAACATTTATAGTAAAGATTTTCAGCTATTTTGTCAGTTATTTCATCAGCAGTTATTTCTCACCTTTAAATCATATTTTCTATAAACAGATAAACGATGGCTGAACACATTTCTTGTAACAACCATGTATACTTCAACTCCATCAACAGTAAGCCGGTACATGCCCAAAAACTGGGGAAGAAGTGTATTCCCATGACACTCCACAATGAACTGCAGAATGAAAAGAAAGCACAGAAATGAGGATTGACATATATCATGTAAATCTATATTTTGATTTTAGATATAAAATACCAAGAAACAACATATTTATTTGCTGAATATTTGTGCGGAGACAAACCTTCAGAAAAACTATGCAAAAACAAACCCCTTCATCAGGAAATTATTCTGCTTTTAGGCTAGTGTTTAAAAATGAAAATCTTGAACTGCTTAACTTATAACTCTTGACTTCCACAGACAATCTCACAGAAAGAGGAGACTCCATTTGACAGACCTTTTAACTTCTATGTTAACACAAAAGCAAACCTAAGCAGATAGAATATTTGGTAATTATGTCAAAACACAAGTATTTTTTTGAATATCACACTGCTGTAATTTGTACTGTGTTGTCCCATATTTCAATTGTATGTTTCTCGATTCTCGGTATTTGTTTATTATGATGAACATTTATGCTGTTGTCATCAGCAAGGGGTATTATTTATTATCACCAACTTTCTGCTAGTTCCTGTGTGATAGTTGCATTTCAGGGTCAATAGAGCTGAGCAATGAACTGCAACTTCCCTGTATTTTTTTTTTTACGAATCCTTATATTTCCTTAAGGTCACTATATTCCATTACAAATGGGCTATTAACCTTGAAAAAATTTGCCACCTGCAACCTGACTTATTTTCTAATCACTTGCCTTACAAGTAATTGTTCTATTAGAACAACCACCAGAGGAAGGAGAAAAAGCAAACACACATTGATGATGAGAACAATAGAAAGATGAATTTTTATTCCCAGAATAAAAATACTCTTACTATATTAACCCTACTCAAACACATTCACTTATATATTTTGTGGAACCAAGGAAAAGTTAAGCCACAATAATGCAAACCAGAAAAGGACTCACCAGCTTTCCTCTTTCTGTTAGCACCAAGTCTCAAACAGAGGAACTTGGAGAAAATGTAAAAATTCAAGGCCCAAATAGGAAACATGAAATCTAACCAACAATCAGCTTTTAAATATTCATTGAATACTGAAGCTGCTGTTTCTTTTGTGCCAAAATGACCCAGTTATTAGAAACACAGATTTTAGAAGCATTTAGAACAAGTTAAGGGAATAAGCCATTTGAATTGTTTAACAAAGGCAGACAGTATTTGGTAACAAATATGTAACAAAGCTCTCGGAACCCTGGAGATTTTGGGATTTTGGGATCCTCTGCTAATTCTAAGGAATTTTTCTCACTAACTTTATTCGGGAATCTGCACATATCACAGAAAGACTTTTTAATTAGCAAAATAAAAATAGAAAGACTTAAGAGTCCTGAGACAATCCTGTCCACCAAGAAACAAAGGAAATGGAAAACAAATTTAGAAATTGTTGACTGTCAATTGAACCCAATTTTCATGTGAACTGACACGTGAGCCCTGTTGAATCTTGCTGGCACATTTTGGGCTGTAACTCTCCTTTCTGTCTGCCCTGGAGCTGTACAGGAGGTTCAAGCCCTGAAGCAGAGAACAAAGTCACGATGTAGTCGTGCCACTTCACAGCAAAGCACTTTTAAGCTCAAACTGCCTATGAATAGGCAAAATATCTTAAGGTGCTGCAGAGAGTCAGTGAATACAAATTAGAATCTTAGGAAAGGAGTATGATTGTAATGTCCCAAAATGCAAAAAAATGCTTGGCAGTAAAAGGCCACAAAAGCAATGTCAGTTGTGAGCAGTGCACAAAGATCGATCAGTTTGCACCTGAGAAGATTTCTGTATTTAAAAGATACAGAAGTTTTAAGCTGGAGTTCTTGAATTGGAGGATTTTCAGTCATAGGGCTGTTAACAACATCACAAAGCAGTCATAACACATTACAGGATACACAGCTTATTTTGACCATCATTTCTGTTAAAGATCCAATCATTAAAGTATTCATCTATACTAGCAAAAAAACATTGATTATTTTTTTATAAACGTCAAGTACTTGGCATATATCCTAAACGTAAATACTTTTCTAAAGCTTTATAAAAAGTAGGAAGGGTTGTTCATATAAAAACATTTACTAAGTGACTTCTACTTTAAGATGATTATATTCTACAAGAATGATGAAAATGAATCTAGCTTCCGACAAGAATTTAGTGTCATAGAATTCATAGCTACTCAAATCTTTAATGGACCCAGCTATTCCTAATCTTATGGCTTTTAACTACAGAATTTGAATTAAAATAAATACTATTGTTCCAATTTTCCATATGGGGATCTAGGATGCAGAACCTTTATCTGAAATCATACAGAGTTTGTGCCATGTGAAGGAACGCCAGCTAGGCATCTTGAGTATCAGACGAGTAATCCCCTGCGCTTCCTCTCAGCTGTGACTGCCACGGTATTGACACTTAAACCACCCCTTTAACCCTAGCTCCTGCTAACGCTCAGATTTCAACCTTTCTGGTCCCGAGTGCACCCATCTGTAAAATGGCAATGCCATTAACAGAACATGAGCAACATACCCACTGTAATATCATAAAATAAATTATTTGGTTAGCAGTATACAACCCCCTCCCAAACTGTTCTGTATTACGCAACGAGGACAAAAAGGCCACTAATGAGAGTTGCTTCAGTCCTATTTTTAAGTTAGGGTGTGCCATTTGCTAGCACTGTTGCTTCATTTTCATAGTGTGGAAACAAAGCCTTCTGAAAGGGCAGTGTTACCAGCATGCAACACAAGACATGTAAAGCTCTGCTAGTACTGCTCCTCTTGATAAAAAGGGACACAGCCCACTTCTGAGAGACCGTCTCAAGGCAGACCAGGTACTGCACAGTTGTTTCCTATTTGCTGCTGGCTGGGGACACTCCTGCCACTGCAATTTAAAGAAAAGCCTCTAAAATTATTTCAGTGTTTCCTATGACAGTATTTCTTATCCTGATGGGAAGACAAAGGAAAGAGGGAGGAATGCCACCTGCTTTCAGCATCTACAAGGTTGGTCTAGAACTTCCTACCTTTGAAACTATCAATCCCCCATATCTGCATCACAGAGGAGGCAAAACGTGTCATCTGTTTGGGTGGGAGTCCAGCAGGACTTGCACTGGTGACTGTGGTTGGCAGATTTTCAATTTGTCCATCTTGATATAAAGGAAGTAGCAATTTAGTCACCTCAAGGTGCTTTTTAGGAATGATTTCCTGAAGTTTCCCACTCACAGCTGGAAAAAAAGTGAGCCTAGAAAATAAGCCAGTACATGCTTAACAGGACTGCTAAATTTCTGTGAAAGAAAAAGACCTTCACTCCTTAAATTTTTTCTAAAAAGAACATTAAAACAATTCTACTAAGCAGACTTGCTAAATAAAACTGTAATACTCACCTAATACATTTACAAGTCTTTATATGCAGTAACAAAATCCATCTTTTTTAAAATGAGTGTTGTAATAAACACCCCATCATTTTTTTATTAATTCAGACAATTTTTATGTTTGTGCACAGCACAAGGACAATATTACTGTTAACATAGTAAAGAAACATCATCATATTGACACGTTTTATCGGCTGTGCAGCACAGGTTTCAAATAAGGAAATTTCTGAGCTCTCTTGAACCCCATGCTTCAAGTTGAAAATTAGTAAGAAATTATTTATGATCCTATTTTCTCATTAATTTTTGTATAAATGCAGCTTCAAGATTCCTTAGTAAGAATAAAACTTTTACTATCTCATTAGATTCTTCCTTCCCTATGCCAATGCTAGTAAGGTATCAGATACATAAAAAGATAACATAATGCATACCATTTATTGGCAAAGAAGTTATACTACTTTTGGCTCTTTTAGGAAAAACAGTAAAATTTCTGTTTCTACCATCTCTCCTCCACTTGGAGATCATCTGTGGAATGATTTGACATCACTGAAGATTAAATCTGAATTATATCTATCTTCATTCTATATGAAAAGTCAACATTCCTATTTCTCACAGTTAGCCCTATTTTGCAAACATTAATTCAGAAATACACAACATGCTCATTCTCTGTTACCCCTTTATATATTATTTTCACAATTTTCTGTATCATGATTAAGGCAATTGTACTTGAATTATCAAATGCTTATGTGACAAGTCTATACATTCACCTGGATACTTCTATTAAAGAAACTGAGTAGCACGTTACATAATGATTTAAAACCATTTTGGACATTGTGCAGGACTAGACATTGATAGCCATTTTTGCCCTCAACTTTTTCTTTTATATACTCTTGTCTGCAATCAGAAATATCCTCTGCCAATGTATTTTGTGCACAAGCATTGACATGTGGAATCACTCCCCCCAAAAAAGATTGAGAACTTGTTAAGAGTTATAAATATTCCACTTATTGCCATTTTCCTGTACCCTAATAACTGAATATTATGCATTGGGTACTAATGTGATACATTGCAAGGATTAATTAGCCAAACTACAGCATCCATCAGAAAGTTACAGATTTTCAAGTCATACAAAGCTGTTTTCTTCAAACAAGCCATGTAAGAAAGTAATTTCATTTAAAGAAATATTCAATAAATATACAGGTTTTTATATACAAGCCCTGTGATTCACGGCCTTACACTTCACATTGTTTCAGACACGGCCAGTTATTTTTACTTGTAAGTGCAGTGTAATCTCAATGTTACCACCACAGGTGATTATCCAGGCTGCAGATCTGTTACCAGGAACATTATACTTGTTATTGCTGCAATTGAGTCACTGTGTGGACTAATCTCTTCTGAAAAGTGCTGTGCACAGCATCAATAGCCTATTTACACAAAACCCAATAAATACATAGAAAACATCTGCTGGTGAAACCCAGGCCTCAACAGAGCCAGTGCAGCCAAGTCCATTGTGCCATTCTGTGTAGTTATTTACCTATGAAATGTTGCATCTTTCAGGGAAGACTTTCGATGTGTTTTTTGGTTACAGTTCCAGTCTGTGTGGTCCCTCTGCATACCACCCCTCTGCAATTTCATCTGACAACCACACTAATGAGTTTCTCATTTTTGGGGTCATCTCTTCTATAGGAAGAGTGGGCCTCTTGGATGCAATTGAAATGTAGACTGCTTGGATGAGAACACATACATTCTCATGTCTACTTTTTCTGCTTTTCCTTTTCTTTCAGATCAAAGCTGCTTTACAAGTCAGTTATCTTTGCACAGGGCAGAGGCTGTGTTCTGTGCTGCCTCTTGATTCTCACAAGAACTGCTGAAAGGCTTTTTTCAACTGTATTTCTTTGCAAACCTCCCAAAAATCTTCACCTTTTACTATTTCAGGACATACAGAGTCAGGGTCACCATTACATGGCATATATCCTTCTTCATTCATGTTTATGTTTAAACAACCTTACATTATACTGCCTTGCTTTGCCCTTTTACCTTTTTCGTGATGCATATGAATACAATTCATGAAGCAAAGGCGGGGATGGGGGTTGGGAGGAAGCCACTCATAACCTGTGCAAGTGCTGATGTGGAGGGAGGATGATACAAACTTAAATGTAGCTCTGCTTCAGCAACCTACCAGTGCAAATTCCTAGGCACCTAGTCCCCACTTTCTTTTCTGGAATATTGTCCAGCCTATGTTTTCACCAATTCTTTGACAAAATTGTTTTTAGCCTACTATAATGTTTTTCTATTTCAATATTTATCTATTTATGATTTTAATTTTTCTCCTACATTCCACACAACAATCTTCTGCTGTTCCTTGATTCCCATGTAGCTTTGAACTCTGTTCTTGGTGCAATTTCTCCTGTTTTCACCTGATTGCCTACATTTTCCCCCTTTCATTTGCTTTCCTGTTTCTTTCATATTTTTTCCCCTCCAGCAGCTAAGGTCATATTTTTCTGCTTCTGTTTTGTTTTTTATGCTGCCATTTCCCCTTTTTTGCTCATTCTACTCCTTCCTTTCTTCCCATTCACTTCTCCATCACTCCACTGTTTGCTGCCTCTGGTAAATGGGCAGTCCCTCTCCTTTACCACTATTCACTATTTCTGCTGGTTGCCAGGGAGATAAACAGGCAGTGCAATAGGTGTCAGTTCTGCATACAATTACCTGCACAGGGAAGAGAACTGTGCCATCAACAGGGACAGCTGCCTATAGAAAACCTAAAGGCTACATGCACTCATGAAGAGCTTTATGCTGGAAGGTTTGTATGCTAACAATTCCCTCTTGTTCATCTGCTTTGAGATGGCTTCTCTTTTCTTTACTAAAGTTACTTGGGTGTCAGCACTGAGGAATAAGTCATCCCTTTTTAAGTAATTTTAATGAAAAAGAAAGAAAGGGTTTAAAAGGTGTTGGTTTATCCAAGACATTAAAATTGCTTTAATTTATTTTTAAAAATTTCTATCCTGCCCATCATTTGTTCTCAAAGAGAACAGTACTCCTCTTTTAGACCAATTTACATCAATTTAAGATTTAAAACACGTTAATGTCATTGGAAAGGGCAGGATGTCTTGATTCTGACATTACAGATACTATAAAATCTGCCTTCTGCATTTTACTCAATTATTACTGATTTCTGCCCTTGAAAATAATATTTGTACTTTAGAAAATACCTACAAATACAGTAATAAACACAATACATATTTTACATAAATTAATAAACTTTTTGCACCTGACAATATATGAAAAAGAAATAGATAAACATAACTTGAATATATGATGAAACAGAAAGTTTTCCTTTAGGAGGAAGCAGGGTATTACCCATTCCTTAAACAGGGTGAAATCCTGACAACACACTTATCACAGATAACTTTGCTGAACTCTCCATTAACAATATCAAAGGGAGCAGAGGGTCCATTTTTCTGGTCCATGCTCTTGGGGTCAGGATCCTAGGTTTAAAACAAAATTGCACTAGATTTGGATGTATTTCCAATGAATATTTGATTTTGCTCTCTGTTGCTGTTGTACCAGGAACAGTGAGAAACGACACTGATTTTAGTCTAAGGAGAAAAGGAATTATTTATTTAATTTATAAGCTGGTTTTATATGTTAGTTTGCTTGAATGGCACAAGGCTATTGGTCTCTAACTATTTACTTCTTTAGAATGATTGGTTAGATCTTACAACACTTATTTTAAAATATTTCTCTGGTCAGTATGACAACAACTTGTACTTGCAAGATAAGGAGAATAGTTTACAGAAACTTCTAACTGTTTTTCAGCCAGTGTTTGTGAGAAAGTAAAGACCTTCTCACAGACAGAGGCAGAAAGCTGGAAAATCTTTCTGCAACCTAGCTTTCAGCGTCTACAGCTCTCAAATACTAATTACTATAAACATGCTTGATTAATTCGCACAATTTTAAGTGGTTCAACTACATCTGTGAGCCCATGCAGCAAGTTTCCCTAATACCTGAAAGCCTGATCCACTTGAGCATATCAATGGTTCTACTGCATTTGATAAGTAAACGACGTTCAGCTGACTAACAGCTAAGAGTGATGAGAAGAGTTCTACTAATAACTGACGATATACCAATAATACAAGCAGTCCAAACTAATTGCAAATTATCATGAAAATGTGACTAAGAGCAGTATTTCAAACTATGTACCAAAAAATATTACTGTAGTTAGAAACTGGCTAGCGTGGAGATTCACAGCGTAAGAATCCAGCATGTCACATACGTATTTGTATTTACTATAACACTTCAAAACCCAGCTCTAGGCCATTTTGTCTTACTAATGTAGATAGAAGGCTGATCCATGCATGATGGACTTTATAGTCTAGTCATAAAACACAGGATGCTTTGCCACTTTAAACATGGAGAAAGGCATTATTCCTCCTGTTTGCTTAGTGGTTTGTTTTGCTTTTTTTTCTTTTACCTTTGGAAAAGAAAATAATTATCTCTAGTGTTTCTACTCAATACTAAAAGTGTCAGACTCATCTGATGAGTTGACAGAAAGTGTCAGTGTTTAGACTGAAGTGTTCACCATCTGTCTGAGGTCATGGGCCTGACTGCCACCAAAAAAAAAGGCATCATAGACAGGGAAATGAATGAATGCAACTCATAATTTTGGATAGCAAGTATGATTTACAATTGTCAAGACTATTATTTACAATTCAACAATTTTAAGTTGCAATCACTAAATATACACACATGCTATTTCTATAACTTCTCCTGACACTTCTTCAAGCCCAGTTCACTTTTAGTTATTTACACATTCCTAGCATGTAGCCCTAGGCTTGGAATTTATCTTTGATCAGATCGTCTTTGATGATTTAAAAATACCAATCTAGATTTCGGATTTTTAAATTTACAAGTGTCTACAGGCTATGAACTATTCCCGCTCCTTTTGTAAACTCCTGCATACACAGACTGTATAACTACAACCTCAGTTCCTCTGAGCTCCAAAGAACAGACAGGTTATTACACCTTCAGTCAGATGGAGAGGGGAAGGACTAAAGAACCGGATGGGCTTGTGAACTGTACCTCTCCGTGATCTCCAGTTACTGATAAAATAACCTTTATTTCTACTTGCCAGTGGCTGTCTACATGTCTCTATCTAACCCTCTGATGACTTCACAAAAAAATAACTAGTACTTGGAATTAGATTTTGGAGGTTCATGGGAAAAGCTGCAGTGCTACATTTCTCTGACAACCACACAAACT
Organism: Edolisoma coerulescens; assembly: GCA_013397115.1. Lineage (NCBI taxonomy): Eukaryota > Metazoa > Chordata > Aves > Passeriformes > Campephagidae > Edolisoma > Edolisoma coerulescens. The sequence continues at coordinate 123,746 of VWZW01000171.1, forward strand.
CCCAGATGCCTCACTGGTAGCTCTGTAGTTCAAAAAAGTGCAAGGAAAACAACAGCTTTTTTGCAAATGCCAGGATGAAAACTGTTTTGGTGAATGAAGGACACATCCAGTCTCACACTTCTGTCTTGTGATGGTCCCCTCTCCAGCATTCTTTGTTTCAAGATAGATGTCTCCTCTGGTGTTTACTGTTAAGCAGTTCAAGCAGTCTTGAAAATATTTGATAAGGCTTGTTTGGCCCCTAAGCAAGGACAGAGGTGCTTTCAAGGTCTAGAATGATTATATCAGCCTGGTGCTATTAGCCTTAATAAGGAAACAGGTGAGTAAATATTATGGTTTAAATGAAACTCATACAGAGTTTCAGCCTGGGAAAGAAACCTGGAATGAATTTGCAGAGGGGAAAAAACAAAACCTGAATGAAATCATCTGTCATAAATGGCATGAATTTCACTCAAATTTATGTCAGAAGTAATAGAAGATAATTACTGCCTTCTTGGGCAGGTGAAAGAGGGTGCAAGATAACGAAACTTTACAAGATACCATTCTTAACGGACAGATGATCTAACTTCAGTTCCTTTGGGGGAACAAGGGAGAAGAAGCCTAAAATTAACAGGAATCACCTCCCTAGACTTCACGCACCTGAAAAAGGCTGTTCTTTCCAGGATGATCCCTGCACTACATAACTGGGGCTGCACACTCCCTTTCTGGGAAGGCTGAACCTTTCAAATACAGCTCTGCTCTCAAAGCAGACTGGCACAGGGTGTGTTGCAGGGGCATGCCACCAGAAGTTCCAAACCATTCCCAATCACATTAGGGCTGTGAAACACACTTAGCTCGGCCAGGAATTCTCACATATGTGGTGAGTGCCACTGGCAATCAGTGAACTGAAATTGGAGAAAAGCTAACAAGCAGACTTTTCCAAAAAAATCCTATATTTGGTACTCTAGTGTGCAATTATTAACAATCAAGAAAGATACTGGTAAGTAAGTAAGGTACAAAAATCAATAGAGGGAACTTGACATTTCCTCTGTTGGCAGAAGAGAGCATGCCAAAATAAAACTGAACTCACAAGAACTTGTTTTATTGACAAAGATTTCTACAGGAGTACCAGTGCAGCATCTGAAAAGTCTTGTACTACTGCAACTGTGCCATCCTACAGAACCATAAAGTTACATCCACACCAGTGAAATAGACAGGGTCTTGGACTGTCTTCAGGCATCAGTTCCAGCTGGAATGGAATAACTCACATCTAAGTTATAAAGCTCCCCTCTAAAAAAAGGATGTTTATATTCAAACTCCTAAGCAGGAATATTAACTCATCTTAAAAAACGCCTTTATTCTTGCCCAGAATTATTTGGGAGACAGTGAACGGGCCCAAATCAAAATCCCAGTAGGGACCGTTAATGAGCTCAAGTGCCAGTGGATAGTGTCTGGCATTGCATTGTTTGCTAGCAGAAAGGTAGGCTAAGGCCAGTCTGTGTGGGACAACTTGGTCAAGGGAATTATTAATACCTTCCCATCAGGATAATGGGGGTTTACTAGACTTTGAAAAGCAAGTGAAGATAAGCTTCACATGCCTGAAAAACATCTAGAGAAATGGGAGGACAAACTGCTGTACCTAGTGATCCCAAGCACTCAATTTCCAGCAGCAACACAGAGGACACTGTGTTAGCTGTCATTAGAGCTTTAATTTTTTTTAATGTAGATCTTGTTCAGTACATTGCTGAAGATACTGAAATGAATTTATTACAATAAAAAAGTCCCATTATTAAACTGTCTTTGTACTTGAGTGCTTCTGTATTTACAGTTTTGTACAGTGCTTTCAAGTTCCGAGACATAAAGAAATACAAGCTGTATCTTCATGAATCTCTTAGAGGCACCAATGAGAGCTTTTTTACATAAAAGAATTTCCAGTACTAAGTGAAATTAGGTGCCTGGTAGAGATAAATTTCAGATCATTATTCCTTGTAACCTAGCCTAATATGAACCCTGATGTTAGAAAGCATTAATGAAAAAAGATTCCAAATTATTAAGTTCATTCATGTTAGCACTGTCTTCATTGATACTCTCGGAAAGATTACTGTTTTGAAAAGCAATATGACTTTTCAGTTGGATTAAGTCTCAAAATCTATATCATTAATACTAGCTTCTAATGCCAAATATGAAACAGACTAAAACTTTAATTCTGCTGTACAGCTTCACAGATCAAACCCTTTCAGATCAAAACTAAAACTGTAAGTTTGAAAACTCACATAAAACTCCCCCAAAATACAATTACATAATGGTTTAAAATTTTCTTTGGTAAAACTGTCATTAGGAGATGTCTTATGAATATTTCTGATAGTGATATTTATTCACATGAGAACAAACACACGATGGTCCTATATGTCATTTAAACAGAAGAACACCACAGGAAGACAGAAAAGAGTTCACATCTAACTTCCTTGAAGGCTTCCCAAGTTACTCTGGACTTGGAAGGCCTTCAGAGGTCTCACTTTGAGATTTACAAAGATGGCTGGCAATACCTTCAGTTCCGAGCATCCTGAAAGAATGCTTCGGCCTCCTGCCTCAGAGGTTAAAACTGGTTTTACAAAAGTAATGCATTAAAAAGAACCTACTACAAACAAGAACATTGCAGAACAAAAAATAAACCACCTAAACAATAACAAAAAAACCCACCCCAAATGTCCCAAAGTCTTTACCTGGAATTCCAACCCACAGAAAGGAGAAGGAAGACGGAAAGAGGGACTAAAACCCCTTCCTATTGCGTAGCATATTTTAGGTGATTTTTTAGAGGCTTTTTTGAGTTCTGCAGCTTTAGAACTTATTCAAGCATGTAGGGCTAAGAAAACTAGCACTGATTTTATTAACGCTTTTTGTAATTCCCAGGTTCTGCTCCCCTCTGTGCCAACCACTCAGACTATACGACAGCACAGTATGGCAGCTATCAAGGCTGGTTTGAGGGATCTCCACTGTTCATTTTTAACTTTACTGTTGTGTATGAAAATTTACATTATCAAAACCAATTTTTTTAATAGCAGGAATTTTACATTAATCATATCCAATTTTAATTTCTTACATAATACAACTTTAAATCTTGAAATCTGTTGTGAAACACAGAACATTCACTGATCAGATCAGAAAGAAGAGATCACCTGCAGCATTCATACACATGCACACAGACATCTCCAAGCAAGCCCAGAGTAAAGTACCTTCAAGCCTGCGAATCTACTAGCCAAAAGAAAGACCACCTTCCTAGTAAGGCAAAGAACCTTATAGCCTCCAAGTTATCTCTATCATGTAGACGTATCTTTTTACGAAACGCTAGTGCAGATATTTAGAAAAGTCCATCCTTGTGAATTACAGACATACAATAAATCGCTGATGCAAATGGGAAAGAGTCTGAAGTGACTCTTTTTCCATAATTATTAATTTAAAACTTTTAAGCCTCTAAAAAAGATTGGCATTATAATATTTAAGATGACATCCCAGACCTTGGTAGAGTTCATACATTACCTGATGGTACTTCTTCAGTATGTTGTGCATTTCTGCTACATCTTCACTTGTTATAGTTTTGATGATATATCTTTTGTCGTAAGATGTATGAAAGCGGGCACCACTGCGTGCTTGGGAATCATTGGCAAGGGGTGCACTTCTTGTCAATGAATTCTGTCAATTGATTTAAAACAAAAAAAGCATCACGTCAGACAAAAGTATGTAACTCTTATTTAGAACAAATATAGACAATTTGCATTTATTTAAGAATATTTTTTCAATACATCAGCACCAAGCTGAATTCCGCAAAGCATGTATTCACAGACTACATTATCTTGAGAAAACACTTCAAAAATATTCTGAGAAGAAAAGCATGTTTGAGGAGGAAGGTATTGCTCATCAGTGGTTCAAAACCACTCATTCTCAACATTTAATGAGAATTTATTGGACTATGATACATATATGTTATCAGCTTTTGGGAAGAAAACATACAGTAATTAAAAATCCAGAAAGAACGCTGTGTTACACCACAGTAATTATAAATAGAGGATTCATCCATAATTACAGTTTCACTTTAAAACTAGAACGATTTGCTCTTGAGACAGTGTGATCTGGTACATAACCAAGATCACAGTTACATTTCTGAGTTCTAGTACCAGAGCTATTGCAATGATTTCCTATCTAGAGTTAAGCAAATAGTATTGTACAATACCTCCTTTTGTAAAATAGGCCTACCTCCATACTGTCTCAAGAGGGGAAAATTAATTAATGACTGTATAGCATTTAGAAGAAAAACTGCCAGAGATTAAGGACTACTTTTAGAGTGAAGTTTAAAATTACTGGTGCTTCAACAGAAGCAAGAGAAGCCCTCTGCTTTTTTCAGCGAGTAAGTAGTATTCAGGTAACATTTCTTTATCTTTATAAAAACAAACAAAAAATCAGACTAAGTATAACAACTTGGTTTTGCCCGGAAACATCTTTCTTTACCAGTAAGAACTTATGCCAATTGCAATATACTTGAATTGCACTTAAAAATAAAATTTAGAAAAAGTAAGTAGTAACAGCAGCAACACAGTCATGAGAAAACAACAATGTTCTTGGACCCCTTGTGTATTTCCATAAATATGGACATACTCTGAAAAGGTTAAACAAGTTAATTATAGACTACTGGAACACTTCTATGTTTATGAAACAAACTTGCAGAAACCATCTGGTATATCCCTACACATAGCAGAAAACCCCAGCTCCTGCTATCGTGCCTCATTGTACCATGCTGCACAAACAGCTCTTACTAAATTGAAATACACCTCCCCTCTTTCCACATTCACACCGCATAATGTTCTCCCTGCTAGGTGAAAAGGCATTTTATTTTTAAAGATAATTTTAAGAAAATTTTATATATAAATGCAAACATTGCAGATTCCTAAACAGCAAAAGTTCAGCTCCAACAGTTACAGAAAGAATGTTTGTGTGGTGTGGTAAGGCACCATGAACTAAGTCACAAAACAGATTTACACTAGAAGAACGATGATGCTTTGAGAGAGTAATTACCAATATACTTCGTCTACCACACTCAAGTACCAAACCCACACAATTTTATTTTTGTAGGACCTATGTTTTATTTGGAAGTTTTAAACATTGTTAAATCTATTCACATGCTCTGTGGACTTCAGCAGGAGCTGGACATGCAGATTCAACCCCTGCGACAGAAGGTCAGTAATTATTATAGAGTAATAACCTCAACCAAGAAGTTAGGGCAACTATAGCCCCCAATTTAAGAAGACACATGAACACATACAATTATGTCTCTGTATTTTGGAGATCCACTGATTTCAACAGGCCTTCAAGCATTGTTAAATTTATCCCAACTGTGGGGTGCTTTCTGAAATCAATTTAACATGAAATAAAACCATTTTCCCACAAGGTTACTTAGTTCAGCAGAAATACTCAGGAGTAGCAGGAATAACAGTAAATCACCTAAAAGCACACAGTTCTACAAGGGCTTATTAGAATGAAAACCTTAATTATGACACGTAGGAGAAATAAATCTTTTGCACTTCCTGTATATTTCTAGGCTTGTACAATGAACTAGAATAATTACTAATGTCTATGATAAAAAGTGACATATTTCTCCATTATCCTCTCTATTCACAACTGAAAGAAAGGATGGGGATGCTTTCCTAAGGTTTATAAATCAACAATTTTTGTAGACTAATCAGAACAGAGCTTTAAGGACACCACTGCAGACACTGCAGTTCCTTCTCTGCACTGGCTTTTGGACAGCAAAACATTTTAACAGATCTAAGTCCTGATAAACCATCACCTCACATGGTATTGAAGACAGTAGAGAATTTAAGTATTACAGCAATTTTCTTTGCCTGTTTTCAGATGTTTTCTGTTGAAATTCATTTCCCGCCACTCCACCACTGAAAAGTTTTTATGTACTGAAGTCTATTCAAGGGAACAAGTATCATAAACCAATTAAATTTTCTTAATGCTACACTTCATACCAGTACTCCATTAATTTTCAAATTGAATTGTGGAGTTAGTGGTAGAAACCCTTTATGCTCTACAGTCAGAACTTTCCAGGCCTATATTTAATACTTCAAGATGAAGAGCTGATAATAGAAGTTAAAAGCCAAAAAAAGAGGACAAATTCAGTTGCCTTCATCACAAATTGAAAATATGATGCAATGTAATAATTACTTTTAATTTTTAAAAAAGTGAACACATGGGTAACCATTAGTGTATGTAGTGAATTAAACTACTGCTAAGTTATTAGGCTATAATTCAGTTAGTAATAATAAAGGCTACTAAGTAATTACTTGTTATTGTTCCCAGCAGAAAAGGGTACATTATTCTGAGGTTAACTATTGCAATAAAGCAGTAACCACAGTCTTCTGAATGTATTTTTCCCACAGAACTCTAGTCTTCAAACTGTAATCCATGTAATATAAACCTTGAAAGCAATTAACCTGGCAGGAGATTTAAGTGGTTTAGCTATAAAAAGCTGCAAAAGAGGGTATTGGCTAGTCTGCCACTCAACATCTGAAGGAGGAGAAGAAGGAAAATGTAAAGGACCTGAACTCAAAGTTTCAAATACTCTTAAGGTGTATTTTAATATGTTTCATGAAAAAATTTTCATATTTGAGTGAAATACAGGCCTGGGTTGTACACTGGCTATGAAAGAGATGCCAGTTGACCGGACGTTAGAAAATGTGATGCCCATCTGCAAGAAGATCCAGGCCTGTCAGTCTGACCTCTGTGCCAGGGAAGGTCACGGAACAGATCCTCTTGAGTGCCATGACACAACACGTGCAGCACAACCAGGGGATGAGGCCCAGTCAGCACGGGTTTGTGAAAGGCAGGTCCTGCTTGACTGACCTGATCTTCTGAGACAGGGTGACCTTCTTAGTGGATGAGTGAAAGGCTGTGGATGTGTCTACCTGGACTTCAGGAAAGCCTTTGACACCATTTCCCACAGCATCTCCCACAGAAATTGGCTCTTAATGGCTTGGCCGGCTGCTCTGTTGGATGGGTAGAAAACTGTTGGGATGGCTGGGCCCAGAGAGTGTTGGTGAATGGAATTACACCCAGCTGGTGGCCGGTCACCAGTGCTGTTCCCCAGGGCTCAGTGTTGGGACCAGTTCTGTTTAATATCTTTATCAATGACCCCGATGGGGGGATCGAGGGCACCCTCAGTCAGTTTGCAGACACACTGAGTTGGGTGGGAGTGCTGATCTGCTGGAGGGCAGGAAGGCTCTGCAGGGGGATCAGGACAGGCTGGATTGATGGGGAGGGGCCAGAGGTCTGAGGTTCAACAAGGCCAAGTGCCTGTGCCTGGTCCTGCCCTTGGGTCACAACAACCCCTGCAGTACTACAGGCTGGGGACAGAGTGGCTGGAAAGATGCAAGCTGGAAAAGGACCTGGGGGTGCTGGTCAACAGCAGCTGAACATGAGCCAGTGAGTGCCCAGGTGGCCAAGAGGCCAATGGCATCCTGGCCTGGATCAGCAACAGAGTGGCCAGCAGGGCCAGGGCAGTGATCGTTCCCCTGCACTCAGCACTGGTGAGGCCACACCTCAAATCCTGGGTCCAGTTCTGGGCCCCTCAATTCCAAGAGGACATTGAAGTGCTGAAGCATGTCCAGAGAAGGGTAATGGAGCTGGTGAAGGGTCTGGAGCACAAGTCTGATGAGAAACAGCTGAGAGAGCTGGGGGTGTTTAGCCTGGAGAAAAGGAGGCTCAGGGGCGACCTTATCGCTCTCTACAACTGCCTGAAAGGCTGCAGCCAGGTGGGACTCAGTCTCTTCTCCCAGGTAACAAGCAATAGGACAAGAGGAAATGTCCTTAGGTTGCACCAAGGGACGTTTAGATTAAGTATTAGGAAATATTTCTCCACCAGAAGAAATTAATAAAGCCGTATTCTAAATCATCTTGAGAAAACCTTGAAAAGACACTGACTTTTTATGGATCCCTGTTTTTCCAGCAGTAGCTTTTTTCCCTAACAAAAATTTATTCTGCCTGATTGCTAACTATAATGAAAATCAATTTTTAAATACAACTATCATACCAAAAATGTCACTAACAAGAGAATATAATATATATGTGGATAATTATTTAGCTGCACTTTACTTTTTCTTAATGTTTTAATGGGTTACAAATAGTGATGCATCTATTTTTTAGTAGATGGCTACTTTGAGTTATCTATATCAAGATTAATTAAGAATGCACACAGCTATCATTTTACCACATGCATATTAATTTGTCAGAATAAACCAACCAACTTTATGCTAAGCAGCATCTTTCCACACATGCACAGATAACCCATGTGCCCTCTCTACAATACTTTGACTCTAGTAATAAATTAAGATCAGATGTTTAAACATTAAACATGTTTAAATAAAAACAACCTCTAATTAAATAACCTCTTTGACACTTTATTTTTACTAACTCCCCACTCTTGTGATAAGTCTCTCAATACAATGCACTTTTTAGATATAGAATGTAGTTACTTTGAATTTTAAAAGCAGGTAGAACATGGAAGACATTTAATATTACTATTTTCTGTGTTTTGATACTTGTCCAAGTTTGTTAAATAAACATGGTTTAAAAAGCAGAAAAAATAAATCTAATTATATCATATTGTGCAGATTACTGGTAATTGCCACTTTCTTGTGTTGATAAACACATAGCTGAGTTTTGTATGTAGATGATTTTATTTGTAATGGTTAATTCTCATTTCTGTGAACAAAGAAAAGTTCAAATTCCTTCTAAAGTAAAGCTTCCAGGTACCTTGCAAAATACCTTGTCTCTCAACTATACTAGTTATATTTGTTTATACATAGAAATCAGTCTACAGTAAAATACATCTACTGTTGCCTGGTGATAACAACAATGAATCTTTAAGGAGAGAGATGACAAGAATTGGCTTGCATTGATAAATCATCATTAACAAGTAAGATCAAGAAACAGCTTCACTAAAAGGATCAAATTATGAGATTTTAGGGGCTTCAAAGAGGAAATTATATGGCTTTTTAACTCCACTATGATTCTTCCCTTTTGATGTAGGTGAAGCTAACTTACTGTTGGACTCAGACTGTTCAGGCATCTCATGGAGTCAAATACTAACAAGTCAATAGTACATATATTGGAATTGAAGAGAGTCTTCATTAGAAAATGTTTCTTTAGTAAGTTAAGACACAAAATGGCCAAGAAGGTCCCACACTTAAGCCGCTTTGAAGCACAACCATTAGAAAACCCATAACCAGTAAGAAATATCAGAAACACCACATTTCGTGTCAAATTTCACTTTTAAGTTAGACTTTAGATACATTTAAATACGTAAAGAAGTTTAACTTTTTCTGGGGTTATCTTGTGCAAGTTTTTAAGTCAATGAACTTTATCTTAATGCAGACAATAATAAGAAAGTTATGCAGTAGTGCTCATTAGACAGACTAAAAATACCCATTTATCTGAAGTGTACTGCCCTGCTGTTCAGACAGCTATTGGACGCACTGTATAGAATTTTCTCTTACTGTTGAATGCATTTTTGAGATTATACATGGTAGAACAGATCTGGGATCCAGACAGCTTTTGCCAGAACACACAGATAAATTTCAGTGATGATTTGCACAAAAAGTAAGAAAGATAAGTTGCACTGTAGGCATCTGTGCACAAATTCCTTGGAAGTAAAGCTGAACCCATCTAAAGAGACAAGTGTAGGGCTTTTCCTCTGCTTCCTTCTGTCCAGCAGTAAACTCAGTTAAGACAGACTCACTGGGGTCCCTGGCAGCAGTATCTCCTTCTTAAGTGAGGCATCTCTAGTGGACTAGGGAGGAAATAAATAATGAAACTTAAGCATCTCCCTTTTCCAAAAGGAAAATATAAACGGGGTTGAGGGAAGGGGAAAGGAGAGACACAGAGAGAGAGATCATGGCAAATACCAGGCTGAATTCCCTCTGGCTCTGCTTCTTAATTAGGGGAAGACTAAGTGGAATATGAACAGATGGGAAATGAGCTACTCCTCACTTAGCACAGACAGATCTATGAGCCACAAAGCCAGAACAGGGAGGATATCCTTCAGATGGAGACAAAAAATGCCCGACTCTTACCCTCCAAGAGACACAGGTTTGATGATCTAACAACCATTGTACCATCACTTTCTGCTACAACACAGCACTTCCCTGCCGTGCCAGGAGCCAGCAGAGCATGTGTCTAGCTGTACAACGTTGGAGGCATTAGCCCTATTAGGCTAATAAAAATCAGCTTCTTATACAATAGCATTAGTGAGCTCAAAATTCAAAGAAATGAGGGTCAGACTGCCCTGTCCTCTTCAGATTTTCCCAGCCTTCTCCAACTCTTCCACGGTGTGCCTTGGTTCTCTGGCACCATTAAAACATCTGTCAGCCACGCATACCCTGTTCCACTTAACAGCTTCACTTAGCAACTCACTGCGAGTCTCCTGCTCCGAGTGTGCTTGTTCTGCCAATTCCCCATTCACTTCTCATTTGTGAAGTTTTAATCTTGTGCCTGCTAGTTTTTTGGTCTCAGGAGAAAGAAAAGGTTTTGTACTTTTAAAGTGTGAATACTTTCATGAGGTTGCTTAAAGACTACACTAAATTACTTGTGTGGTTACTTATACAATTGAAGACACATTTAACATGCCAAGCCCACAGATACCTCTACTAGATAAATTTCTCCATATATCTGCCTCTTTCCCAAATAGTTTCCCTCTGACAAGTCACTGGCTGGACACTTAAGTACCCTTACATAAATGAATATAAAAAATATCACCCATACTGCACTGACTAGCAGACAACTAGAAATATTAATTTGACCTTCAGTGCTGAGACGCCACAAATCACAAAGAATTTGTCCCATGCCACAGAATTCATTTCTGATAATAAAAAAAGTTTTTAAAAAAAGCTTTAAATATAAATTACTAAAAGCTACACCACTTACTAGTACTTAACTTCCCAGAGAGTTCTTGATTAAAAAAAAAGTTAATCAGCACACTTAAATTACATGTCATCCTTTCACCCAAGAACAGCATATTCTTTAGCAAATTACCTGAAAGGTTGTTTAATTTCACTGTAGACCCATTCTCGTCTTTCCCAAACTCTCAGCAATCTGCACAGAGTTTTATTTCCTACAGTATGTATTAGGTAAGAAAAAAGGGGTTTTACCATAGGTGCTTTTAAGACCTGATCCACAATTCCTTGACATTCACAGGAGCTTCTGGAGATTTCAACAGAATTTCATAAACTGGAATCCAATACAAATGCTACCCATCAGAAGCTATTTCATTTCACCCAGCAGTTCCTAAACTGAACTCCAATCTCTACTTTTGGATTAGGTAAGTTCTAGAAAGGCAGTTCTGATTTTTTCCACCTTCAAAAGACCTAGATTCACCACTGTAGTTTTTCTAGTATTTAGCTATTTGTGTTGCTGAAAAGGTGAGTCTAATTTTGAATTTTAATTATTTCCTTTTCTGGTCATTCATATTTACTTTTTTTCCTGTATTCTTTTTCTGCAAAGATACTCACACACTACTTACTTCTTAACCCTAATTTTTCCAAGTGCAGCAGGTCAGACTCTGTCACTCCCAACCACATGGCATTCTCTGTCCTTAAATTCCTTTGACACTTTTTCAGTATTTTTTCTACATCCAAATTTCACCTCCCTTTTTAAAAGACTATCAGCATCAAAACTATGCTTATCAGCTTCAGGTATAAAATAAACACACGTCAAAAAGAAGTCAGAACTCTTTCTGATCTTATTTTTATGCCTTCTAATTTATCTACCCTAGGGTGCAGTTACTCCTTCTAGTCCGAAGGTCTCACTAGTGCTAAATTCTTTTGTCCTCTTTGACCTCTTGTTCCTTCTCAGGAGCTACCACCTCCCTGAACACAGCCCTCATCTCTGTAGTTCTGCACTCCTTTTTTACCCATGTAAGTATTCATCTCACTGTATTAAAAAGGATCTCATTTGGACAGGCTCAGAATGCCAGATGATCCAAGTGGGTTTTGTACAAAATCTTTGTCTTTATTCCACTTTGACATTTGAACGGATTTTGCATCCTCTGCGAGGTTTCACTACATGAAATGTCAATTGCTCATTGACAATTAAATTTTGACTGTTGTAATTTAATCATCCATTATTTATATAATTTTTGGGGTTTTTTGTTATAAAACTCTGCAATAATTAGCATTTAAAAAAACCACGACACAAAATATCAAAGCAAAAACTTCATAAGAAGCATCCTCACAAGTCCATAGAAACCAGCTAAAACACTACCTAATGCTTTATCATTTGGAAGTCTATTTTTACCTTGCACATTGGTCAATACAAATAGCAACTTATTGTAATAACATAACAGTAATGACATTATTCATGATGTTAGTTATACCAATAGCAGATATATTTCAGAGAGGCTTTGATTGTTTCTAAGAGTAACAAGTTAATCTGTTTGGAGCTATATTTTCCAACTGAAACTATTTTTGTGAAGAAAACACATGGAGCAAAGCCACTGAAGTACAGGAAGAACTTGTCCCCCTACTCACACCATAACTGCAAGCTATATTTATAACTGGCAAAGTATTGCCCCCCTCTTCAAAGACAAACTGCTGGTGAGGCTCTTCTTCCTCTGCCCACTTTGCTTAAAATGTTCACAGCACGAATTTTTATCTCCACAGTGGGAGGCCAAGGATTAGCCCCAGTCTCCAAGAGGGTGGAGAGATTTAAAGGTCAATTTAATTAGCTCATTCTAATCTCTTGCACGCCTAATGTAAATGTCATTGTTTTCTAACTGCTATTTAGCAGACAAGATTGTATTTTAGAAACTTTGAACACATGAACTATGTGTTGGATCTAATACAAATACTCTGTGTAACTAATTTAAAAAGGGAGCCTAATAAAAATTGTCATTGAGTCAGAGCTTTTCCTAAGAAAAAGGGCAATAGGAAAATTCTGGTGGTAAAGCATAGAGAGCTTTAGAAGAACAGTAATCTTTCAAACTGACTGGCTTAACAGCTTCTCATTGATTTAAATCTTCCCCATTTCATGACGTCTGGACAAAGGCAAACAACAGTTTCGGGTGCTGTGATCTCATCCAAAAGCTGTGGAAAACTAAAATGAGCTTCACAAGCTCAACGCACCCTAAAGACAAATCAGATCACGTCCCAGACTATTTAAGAGTGCCTCTGGGCAAGCTTTGCATGAACAAATAGGCAAAAACAAGTGCACAGATGATGCTCTGTGATGACTGAAATCATAGGTCAGTGGAAAGGCCTGGCAGTGGCTCATTGCTGTTGGAGGGCGATGTACACATGGGCTGGCTGTTCTTCTGCAGGAGCAGTTACAGTGGTGCTCTCCGGCCCAGGCACAGCTTCCCAACAAGACAAGCCTGGAGCTCCCCCAATCTTTCTTTTTACAAGACCTCAGGAATCATGGATATGGAAATTAGACCTGGGATTACTGATTAAGAAGGACATCAGAGAGACAGTGTCATACAACTGACACAGATGCTCCAAGGTTATTTGCTGTAATTTGAAACAAGCATCCCACTTCTGAGACGATTTTCAGGACAGTGTTTTGTCAGTGACTTGTAAAGGGAAGAAAGGCAAAGCACTGGTGTTTTAACGTAACAACAGAAGCATCAAACCCAGAGATGTCTGGCTTGTCATACAGGGACAGGTAGGAAGACCTTTGGGTCTATTTTGTAAGCTAGCACTGTGCATTCTTGCCATTAAGCAGGTTCCTATCTGGAAACACTGTTGTGGAAGCATGACCGGGGAACACTGATCCCTGACACTGGAAGGTGTGTAAGGAGTCTGGCATGGAGCAAAGCATACCCAACCTACCAGTAACATATCCTACAAGCACATTCAGGGGTGTAACCGCCCCTTGCCTTTGCCAGATGTATGGACAATTTTTCATGATGATTTCTTGTCAGCTCATAAGCATAGCTCTCGAAAGGCCTATGGTGAATGTCATGGGACCTCCAGAAGATGAAAACAGGACACAACTGGTCCTGTGGTGCACCCATCAGAAACATGGAGCTCCTCCTATGATCTTGTCAAGATGTGGATGTACACGCTCTGAACACATATGAACATTTATAAGATAATTGTATTCACCGAGTGATTACTATGGTGAAATACGTGAAAAATTTTGACAAAGAAAGGAGAAATGTGAACTTTTTCTTTTTTGCATTGAGCTATCCTTCCAAGAGAAAGGTTATGGGTTCCTTAACATTTTTGAATGAGAGTTAATGAATAAAACATGAGGGTCTTTCCTAAATCAAATTATCCTATTGAGACCGTAGATATGGATTTGGAGCTGTCAGCTTAAGGCATGCACTTACTTTGGAAAGAGTAAGGGCTCCTTTTCTGGGAACCTTTTCCCTTTAGCCCTGCAAAGCTTGGCTTGATGCCTTCCTTTCAATAGCTGTGTCTGTAAGAACCTGGGGAGCACCTACCAGTTTGTTCTTTTGATGGTGGCAGCACATGCTAAATTACTATTTTCTAGTTTGAATGCCTGGTGGTGAATGATACTCAGTTTAGGCAAGGAACAGCAAAAAGCAAGGCAAATTAAATGTTTTCTAGGGCAAACTGAGAGAAATCACAAGTTAGAACTTCTGTTGCCATAGGTACTAAGGTTAAATCCCACCACCACTAAATTATTATTTGGGCTGACACTTAAAGGCACTAAATATTAGAACATTAGATTTGGATTGCAAACTTCATTTTTTACATGCTGGAAAGACTACAAACAGCACAGTTTTTGTTACTACAGCTGGTTCAACACTTTACTACCACCACTGCCTGTACCCATGTCAAAAAGATGTCAGCAGTTCTGAACGTCTTGGTGTCGATATCCATTTGGGATCCACAAACTGTATACTCTGCTACAGGAATCTCATCTGACAGATGAGCCCAAGAACTTTTCATGCACTGACAGATTTACCATGTTAAAATTACTAGCACTGGTATTTTCTTTACAAGACAGTTCTTGCTCCAATGATTTTTAATGCACTTTATTGAATTAATTGAAGAGATTGTCTTATGAAGAAGCTCCAACTCCTAACACAGTTGTTGCTGACCTTGCTGTCTGTAGTTTGATGCTAGAGGTGGCTAGTTCTTTCCCAAAACAAGGGCCAAGAAATAAAAGTGTGAATTTCAGTGCAGAAGCACCAGCTGATTAGTATTTGTCTGAAGAAACACATCATCTTGGATTGCAAAGCAGTTTTTAAGTTCTTAAGATGATGTCTTAGGACTGGATAAGTCATGTAAAATGAGCAAAAACATTTAGAGATTGGTAAGAATTTTGATGATCTGAAGTTTAGATACCTCAAAAGAAAATTATATTGAAGGCTGACATCTAAAAAACAAGTCTAGAATTTGCATTGTTTTCCTGATGCCTTGTTATGAGTCTGGACTACAAATCCTGCACAGAAAGCTCTGGGAGATACTGAAAAGTCTCCTTAATAGCCTTATCAGAAGAAGTGAAAGATACTGAGTTCATATGGTTTGTTATTAGGGAAATTGCTTAACAGCAGGAATTCTCATTATTATTTTAGATTTCAATCTTTTATATGGAAAAATGCTTAGAGAAATATCAAGCATAGGTAAATTAAAAAGAACTTACAGACTCATCTGCTAAAAGTTCTTTATGAATTCTTTGTCCTGTACAGAGAATCTCTACAAACTGCTCCTGCAGACAGGAAAAGTCGGATCTGAGCCTGTCTCCTATTACACCAAGTACTAAAACTTCAAGGGGAGTCAGTTGCGCTCTCCCTCATCCCCAGTAGAAGGCTCATTAGGTACACTGGGATGTTGATGCCCTCTGGTATGAGCAATTGTACTTTATTGGGCAAGAACCCAGTCTTCCTCTTTTGCCTAGCAGAATCCAGATGTAGGATTCAGCAATAACTTTAAACAAGAACAGATGTGCTGGAGCATAGTAAAAAAAGCTTCCCTTCCCAGAGCAACAGCAGCAGAAGCATTTGTACCAGTAGTAGATCCTATTTTTCTACAGATTGTTGCGGGGAGGTGTTAGGTGAGCTGCCTGCCTGCTAATCTCTCATAATTTTGCAGTTTACAGAAGCTAATCCTATAATTCTTCTAATAGAACTCTACTCATGGATTTTCTAACATAACAAAGTATGTCAACTGAGTTGAAAAGAAACCCTAAAGAAAAAAAGCTATTCCATTAATGGTGGGGGGGGTGGNNNNGCAGAAATCAAAATTAATTTAGTGCTGTAGTGAGGGACTTCACAGTATGTGTTTTCTAATCAATTTTTTTCTTTTCTATTAGAAACGGTTAATGCTCTCAAGTATTCTCCTGTGGATGTTAGAAGGAGTTTTTCAATTAAACAAGAAAACACTAACAAAAATACATAATTTACCCTATCAAGGCACGATCTGTCATTACTTAATGCTCTGGCTTTTGGAATTATTTTGACACTTTAAAAAGTTATCTTCAATCAGAGATCCATATGTACTTTCTTGTAACATCCAACAGTACAAAGCAAAACAATAGCCTCTTTCGCTTTGATAAATTATAGTCTTTGTAAGTGGTTACAATGGTTTTAAAGTTCTTCCATCATTCAAATGCAATTTTGATTCACACTGACTGATCATCACTTGTGTTCCCCCTTTTAAGAAAAAACAGCCAGACCAGTTTTTAATTTGATGCAGTAACTCTTTTGGATTTTTTTGTATAGGAACAAAATTTCTTAACCTAGATTAAAGACTTAGTTTATCATAACAAGTTTCTCTAGGCAATCTTTGAATAAAACTCAAAGTTTCACTAACTTCATACTATATTAGAGAAGTCAAAGCTCAGCTAGAACTTAATTTGGCAACTTTTGTGAAGGATAATAAAAAATGTTTTTACAAATATATTAACTGCAAGAGGAAGGGTAAGACCAACCTCTGTTCTCTACTGGATGCAGGAGGGAACTTAGTAACTACAGATGGGGAGAAGGCGGAAGTGTTTAACGCCTTCTTTGCCTCAGTCTTTAGTGGGAAGATGGCTTGTCCTCAGGACAACTGTCCTCCTGGGTTGGTAGATGGTGTTAGGGAGCAGAATGGTCCCCCTGTTATCCAGGAGGTGGCAGTCAGAGAACTGCTGAACCGCTTGGATGTTCATAAATCTATGGGACCAGATGGGATCCATCCCAGGGTGATGAGGGAGCTGGCAGACAAAACCGCTCTCCATCATTTACCAACCGTCCTGGCTCACTGGTGAGGTTCCAGATGACTGGAAGCTGGCCAGCGTGATGCCCCTTCACAAGAAGGGTAGGAAGGAGGATTCTAGTAGTTACAGGCCAGTTATTTTGACCTCGGTACCAGGCAAGCTAATGGAGCAGTTTATATTGAGTGCCATCACACAGCACTTACAGGATGGCCAGGGTATCAGACCTAGCCAGCATGGGTTTAGGAGAGGTAGGTTGTGCTTGACCAACCTGATCTCCTTCTATGACCAGGTGACCCACCTGGAGGACACAGGAAAGGCTGTGGATGTTGTCTATTTGGACTTCAGCAAGGCCTTTGACACAGTCTCCCACAGCATACTCCTGGAAAAGCTGGCAGCCCATGGCTCGGACAGGAACACTCTTTGCTGGATTAAGAACTGGGCCCCGAGAGTGGGCTGCATCCAGCTGGTGGCCAGTCACTAGTGGTGTCCCTCAGGGGTCTGTGCTGGGGCCAGTTCTGTTCAGTATTGTTATTGACAACATGGATGAGGGTATTGAGTCTTTCATTAGTAAGTCTGCGGACAACACTAAGCTGGGAGCGTGCGTCGATCTGTTGGAAGGTAGGAGGGCTCTGGAGAGAGACCTAGAATGATTGGATGGATGGGCAGAGTCCAGTAGGATGAAGTTTAATAAGACCAAGTGCCGAGTCCTGCATTTTGGCCACAATAACCCCCTGCAAGATTATAGGCTGCGGGCGGTGCGGCTGGACAGTGCCCAGGTAGAAAGGGGCCTGGGGGTGCTGGTCAACAGCCAGTTGAACATGAGCCAGCAGTGTGCCCTGGTGGCCAAGAAGGCCAATGGCATCCTGGCCTGTATCAAAAACAGCGTGGCCAGCAGGACCAGGGAAGTCATTCTTCCCTTGTACTAACACTGGTGAGGCCACACCTTGAGTACTGTGTCCAGTTCTGGGCCCCTCAGCTCAGGAAGGACATTGAGATGCTTGAATGCATCCAAAGGAGGGTGATAAGGTTGGTGAGGGGCTTGGAACACAAGCTCTATGACAAATGATTGAGGGAGCTGGGGTTGTTTAGCCTGGAGAAAAGGAGACTCAGAGGTGACCTTATCACTCTCTACAACTACCTGAAAGGTGGTTGTAGTCAGGTGAGGGTTGGTCTCTTTCTCCAGGCAGCAACTGACAGAACAAGAGGACACAGGCTGCGCCAAGGGCAAAATAGGTTGGATATTAGGAAAAATTTTTTCACGGAAAGAGTGGTAAAGTACTAGAATTGTCTGCCCGGGGAAGTGGTGGAACCACCATCCCTGGATGTGTTTAAAAAAAGATTGGATTCGGCACTCAGTGCCATGGTTTAGTTGAGGTGTTAGGGTGTGGGCTGGACTCGATGATCTTAGAGGTCTCCTCCAACCTGGTGATTCTGTGTGATATTTTCTACACTGCTGTCCATAATAAAGCATGAATCACAAGAAAGTGCATACTCTGTATTAGCAACCATACATGTATCTCCATGAAATTTCATCCTCAGTTCCATACTAAATATCTCTTGGAGATGACCAAGTAGCTATGAAAGATAGAGAGATGCAGGACAGATTACCAAAAATGTCTCAAAAAAGGGAGTTGGTTTGTGTCACGTGAAGGAAAGGAGTTCATTCCAGGAACACTAGTTGTCAGTACTAGAAATGGCTTCCTGTGAGGCATGAACCATATACAATTTAAGGAATTCCTCTGACTCTGAAGTCAAGACTACTTGTAGGAAAAAAACGTACTTTGTGAGATTTAAATCTCTCTTCAGAGAGGAAAGGAGATCTCTGTAAGACAAGTTCCCTATTTTAATTATTCCACATGTGAACTAAATATGTGTTAAGCAGTCCACAAAATTACTACAAAACGAGAAACACAATGTAAAGAATTAAAATTAGTATAGCCCACTACTTAGAGCATATGTTACCAATTTTTTTCATGAAGTAGGTTTTGGTTTTTTTAGTGCTTACTCATAAGGAAAGACTATCTGCCCCCTGGAACAACTCATCAAGGGTATCAGCAGAACATTCTGAAAACAAAGGCATTTAAAATGAATGTTCTTTGAGACTGTGACTGATGTGTCTGACTAATGAACAAGATAATTAGGTTTATTTATCTAAACCAATCCTTTCTGGCTCAATAATGGAAATGACATCGCTCACAACTGACTAAGACTCCCTGAAAATCATTGTATAAGAAAAACTGTCCAGAGGAAGTAACTTGATATTTCTTCCATAAGCTTTCCTTTACTTCTACACTGCAAAGAATTTTTCAATTTCAGGTTTGATTCTAAGACAATCATTTTAACCAATAATAATTGGAATAACTTCCTTGAAGATAAAGATTATCTGAGAAAAGTATATACAATGAAACTCCCTTTGTAAAAATTAGATTCCCTTTTCAAATCATAGAGACTGTAACACTAAAATGAAAGCAACTTCTAATAGGGATAAGCCCTATCTTACACATGAGGTGACACAAATTTTCTTTATGTTTAGTTCTGTAAAAACAATTTAATTTTGAAAGTGAGTTCAAAATACATTAATACTTTGAGCACTTAATTTCTTTTCTTTCTAATCAGATTAGTCCAGTAGAAACAGAATTCAGAGTGATGAATTGCTTGGGCTGAGGAAAAAAACAATAGTAAAGGCAGACAGTGTCTTCTTCCCTTAGGTTAAAATTAATATTAACTATCTTCTGTTTTTCACTAAATATATTTTAAATACTAAATAACATTGAGATTTTTTTCCTAATACATAATTTTGTTGTATCAAAAACCAGGACATAGTTACATGTTCTTATTTTGGATTGTTGATTGGTTACATTACCAAAAACCCAAACCACATAGCAACAAAGAAGTATTTTTGGTTTTAATCTGAAAATACGGACAGTTTATCCAGTGACAGTTCCTTAATGATGTTTTATCATTGTTATCATTGATAAATCCAAACAGCAGTATAACATAGTTACAACAGGAATTTCTGTTGCAGAACAGCAGTGCAGATGGAAACATTTCACTGTGCTGTGGAATGCAGCATTTTTGATTATGCCAAGTTTGCCAGTTTTAACTCACTATAGCATCTTAAGTCTTCCAACATATTTACTGAACTGTAACTTCCATTGTCTAATAAAGTCAAAAGCCCATGTTCTAAAGATAGCAAGCATGAGCTGACATCACAATTTTAAGAGCACCCACACGTCTTCCTTCTTTGACACTCTTCTTTTGTCAAGAAAAATGACATCTTCATATAAAGGGATCAAGTAACTTCTCAAACAATAGGATCCTCCTTGGTCCATCAGCAGAACTGAACCAGGGATGCAATTTGATATACCCGTTTAAACTGCTGGCCTCAGTCTCAGAGTATTTCCTTTTAAACAGTTCTTCACAAAAAGGATAAGAAAAAATCATGGAATATGATCACGACAGCTCCACCAAAATAAACCAACAATCCTCTTCTCCCCTGACTGGCAAAATGTCTTAGCAAGGTTACAGTGGTTGTATACTGAGATCCATAACCTAATCTCCATCTACGCCCCTGCACATTTTAATCCACCTACGCATTTCTAACACATTGTTTGATACTGAAAAGGGGAAAATTGGTAAAAAGGATTGTTGAAGGACTTGGATATAGATTTTGGCTGCAACATTTAGTTTGCTCCATTGTCAAGAACAGGAGTGTTATTGTACAAATGCATTTTGTACCATTTGTTTAGCTACTTTAAACCATTTCTTAAAAATTCTTAATGTATCTTAGTGTCATTATAAATACAACTGCAGCTCACATCAAAATAGTTTAAAAGAGCATGAGAAGAAGCAGTACTGGGTTACACAGCAAGTATTCTTTAGGACAGGACATCTTGCAGTGTGACTGCAGAAAGAATTATCCCTGTGACTGAAACGCTGTGCATCAGGAACTGTTAATGGAAAAAGGAACTGCTAGTGAGAACTGGCAAATCAGGCTGAAGTGAGTTCAAGGACTTTCTTTTGCAAAGGCAGAAAGAAACTCTGACTGCATGGAACAACTCTAACAAATCTAGAGCAATTTCTTGGTTTACTGTATCTGCTTTACACAAGCAACTTGTTTCCAGATCCTCTTAACAATAGGAAAATGAGATGTGATGAAGCAGTGTGAAGCTGGCAGGCCATAGGTCACTCTCTTCTAACCAAAAAGAGCATGAGAAAAAAAAAAAAGAAAAAAAAAAAAAAAGGCTGTGGTCATTTCAGAAACCACATCTCATACAGACAGACCACTGAAGCAACTGTTATCTAAGTGACTCAGCTGAATATAGAATCTCTTGTCAGTGATGTCCAGACATTATTTTTCCTCCTTGCTGCAAGAGGTATTACCCTGCAGCTCCAGCAATGTGGCTTATATGGAGGTACTCTAACGGGAAACACAGAGGACTAAAGATGGCAGAAGGGCAGGAACCAGAAGAGAGCTCGGGCAGGCCAGGAGGTAAAACAGAAATGTTCATTTCACCAGTCTAGGCTTTTTCAAAGTGAACTTACCTGAAAGTCTTGATCATCAATTCCAAATCTCTCTCTTAGATTACGGAAAACCATTGGACAATACTCCTTAAATTTGAAATGACTTGGCATGTTTTCTCTGAAAGAAGATAAAACCAATTCAACTTCATTATTGTGCATATATAATAAGCAGCTCTAGAGAATTTTGTCTCAATGCTGTTCATAGAAAGCTGAGGGTAACAATCGTCTTACAATCTCTCCTAATGCTTTCTTTTTTTCAATGAGATTGGGTTATTTTGTTTTTCTTCACAATGTTTAATGAATGTTTATTAGCTTACTATAACATCATTATGTTGTAGCTAAGGAACGATGATGAAATGAACACAAACTATTTTGACATTTCTGAAACATGGGCTCAAAAGCAGAAAAGAATGCTTTCCCACTGCCCTAAATTTACTTCAAAGGTGAAATCTTAGATTGGATTATACAAGAATTACTATACCATCTGTGACATCAAGAAGTACTCACAGTGCCAAAACGCCAAGAAAATTTGACTCATACAATACAGAACTAGTTTTAATATCCTAGTGTTCATTTTAGATTTGTACAAGAGAAAAGTTATTTTGACCTTTGTCACAGAGCAGAAGACCCAAAGTAGCAGAATTTTTCCTTTCCACATATATTCTTGAAAAAAATTCAAGTTATACACAAACCAATATTAATAGTTTTGTATGTCTGTACATACTGCTCATGGGGCATTTCATTTTTAAGAGACAATAGATATTACATTAAATGACCTTAATACTTTTGAAGCTTCTATATGATTGATATGATTTTGTATTATGGAAAATAAAAAGCTGAACATTATTCACATTTGATATATGCTTTACCTTCTCATTCTTATTCAAATACTAACCTTAATAAAGAGCACATGCACATGAATTTATGCTTTTAAAAATTCACAAATAAATGCTCATATCAGCCATAAATAATCACACCAAGAAAGGATCACCCTCAATATCTAAGATACTCATAAGGCAATAATAAACCATATGGAGGAAAAATTCTACCCAGCAGCCTTTGCTGTTGCTTTTTAGAACAGCACAGATGGTCGTGTTTATCTCAGGATTAACTTAATCATCAAAACTTCAGTCCCATGCACTGAAAAATAACAGAGTTCATAGTACTTCATAAAAATATCACTGCCACTATCCACTTCTACACAAAATTGTTACTTGTACTTACTTGTTGAAAAGGTGATTGTCCACCTTTATCTTTGAATACGCTTTGAAATCATCTGGCATCAACATAACAGGGATTTGAACATGGCTCAGTTCATTGATCTAGAGAAAACAGAATATATTTAGTTGCTGATGTCTTTGCAAAGATGCTACATATATGTGTCTTACTTCTGAAAGTCTACTGTTTCTTGCGTTTATGTCCCAGGAGTGAATGCAAGTAATGGAAGAATGCAAAAGCAGTTTTATTCTTTCCAGAGCAAATACAATCTCAAGAGTGACACTTTGGAAGAGAAGAAACAGCATTCCATATTTATACTTGTTTCAGAAATAAAAAAAGTGCTTCAAAGCACACCTGGAGTGTATTTTTTATGGAAGGTCAACAACGATGCCAGCAAAATGGTCTCCTATACCAACACATTGTTCTTGTTTTGTCAGTCAAGCTGTACTTTCCAAAGATAATTCAACTTCATTATTTCCAATGACTGTTTACCCCTGCAGCTTATGAAGTAATCTTACACGCCTGTGTCTTGAACTGTTTCTAGAAAACAAAGTGAAATTTTGCATCCATGTGAATGCATATACTTTCAGCTCAATAAGCAGAGGTTTGTTTCTTACACTAATGCAAAACTCAGACGAGTTTTTGTAAGTCACAGTATCCAGGCATTTCTTTGATTGTTCAAGTTGGATGAACCATTTAATAAGTAATTTTTTGCTTAGAAATAGATGTGCATGTAAGTCCTATGAGTTTCCTTATTTTCTTACATTTGTGTGGGCCACATACTCTTTCTAGCTTTGAAATGAACATTGCCAGTATTCTCCAGATTAGTATTTTTCCACTTACATTTGTAATTTATTTCTGACCACATCTCTATTACAAAACGTAGACAACTTTACCATGACCTAGTTCGTAGGCATGTTTTTAGTATTGCATGTATTCATCTACCCTTACTTTAGTTAAGTTTAACTAAAACATGATAAACACAAGACAGAGAATTATTAAGCTTGCAATGGTCCTTCCAAACCAGGAATGAGATACCCATTACAAAAAGTCATCAAATACCCATGGCATCAAATACTTGTTGGTTGCTTCTTATCCATGTTTTTATGGCACTCTAACACCCTGGTCATGCATCTCCATTTACCCAGTCAAATCTTTTTGCTCATAAAGAGCACATTTTTTCTCAGCAGTTTTCTACAGGGTTTACAGGGAAGCCCCAATCCATATGAATGGAAATGCACACTGGGGCTGGATGTAGCAACACAGGGGTGCTCCTCTGCTCCCCAGCACTGCTTATCCGCTGTTTTCCAGCAAGGAAGATGTTAACTGCCTGTAAATGCTACCCTTCTTAATACAGGCTTTTGGACAAACCTTCACTGAAGCAACTATAGGTTAAAAATACTGGAGGAAAAAAACCCGCACTCCCTGCAAGTATGACCTTTAGCAGAACTGAAGTTAAACAAAATAAGAAAAGAGTGAAGAGTCTCCTAGCTCTTAAGCAGAGGAAAGAAACCAACACAGGCAGGCAGGTCAGGTGGTCTCCTTACCTTTCAATACTTTAAAGCCCCAGAACTGTTCCCTGCCATGTCTCATTTTTATCACTCAGATCCTTGCAGCCCACATGAAAACTGCTAAGATCGGTTGAATTTTACAGAATGCTTCTTTGGAAAGCCCTGAAAAGTTCTAGACAGAAGCATGGCAGCTATAAGCAGAGCAGAGAAAGGAAAGAGAAAGATGTCTGGGATGAGCTCAAAGTGCTCCACTCCTTGGAGTTGTAGGGAGAACACTCTTTCCCCACTCTAAAGGGAGAGAAAGAGGAAACTCCAATAAATTTTTGAAAACACAGCTGTACAAGCCTAATAAATCATGATGACACATCATTAAACACAACATAAAATAACAAAACACTGATTGAAAAATCACTACATCCAACATACATGCTCTTTACTGAAGTTGATACCGCTGTACATCAATCTCACCCTGAAGCCACAAGGCAGCTCACGAGTGTGCAGAACCAGTCTAGCTGCTGTACAAATAAAACTCAGGACATGTAGATATATTACGCAAAGATATGAAATGCTGAATTTGTTTTACAGAATTACCATCTCTTTCAGATTGCCAGATCACACAACAAATTTCACATTTGAACAAAGAGGAGCAGAAACCTACATGCATACACATTCCAGACAAAAGTGATGCCAAGAACACCTTCTGCTGAATACTGTCAAAAATGCTGAATTCAAACATCTTCAACTATCTACAACAACAGAAAGTTTGCTTGCAAATTTGCATTTTAGATTATCAAAACTGCATTGACCAAATTTTTATGTGTACTTGCTTTCTCAATTTGCTGATATGAAGTTTCTCTGCATACATCTATATATTAGCTTTCATGCTGTGGATATTTAAATTTGTGCAATGTAATGGCACAGTTTTACTTGTGCCTGTAGGCCTTACAGGCATCACCTACACAGAGGAACGAAAAAGTCTTTGTATGTGCACACTTGGGGGATTCTTTGATTTTAGGGAAAATCCCAAAATACTTCTCCTAAGAAGTCCTGTACAAGATGTGAATGTACATTCTTCCCCATTCCCCAATCAAGCAGAAAAATGTACACTAACAGAAGGTTTGACACTTTTGGTTTTTTCAGGAGAGGTGAATTTTTCAGAGTGCTTTTTTCGGTTTGGTTTGGTTTTTTGTTGGTTGCTTTTGTTTTTTTGGTTGGTTTTGGGTGGGTTTTTTTTTTATAATTCATCCAACTCTGAGATAAGTAGGAGAAATTTCTCTAATATTTTTGGGAATTCCTCTCTAGCAGAATAGGAAAATAAAGAAGCAGGTGATGAACACACAACAGAAATGACCTTTGGTATAGCACACCAGCTGAGTAATGGCATATCCCAGCAGCACAGGACATTAATTAATTTAAACCTTTCAAGTATAAGGTCTGGTTCTTTGTGCAATAGTACATTTTTGGATAGATTTGATGAGGCCAGACTGGAAAATGCACACAAGACAGAATGGAACACCCATGTCATTAGATCTTAGTGGAAACTGGAACCACATCGTGGGGGCGGAGGGAGAAGAAACAATATCCAAAACACCCCCCCCCCCCCCAAACAGCTCTTGAAAAGCTAAAAGAAAAGAGAAAGGTCAGAGGGATCAATTCTCTACTTTGCCATCACTGTGTGAAGAAACAGTCACATCTGAAAGACACTAAATATGAAATGCAAAGAAAACATTTTGAGTCTGCCAACTTATCTCAAATGAATATTTTGCTTTTTTTTTTGTGTTTGAAAGTTAAGCACAACAGAAAATGTGTTAAGATGCATGTGATACCTTTAACAAGTATTATGCCCATCTCTTCATGTTACCCATTAAATACAGTTATATTTACTATATACAGTATATTCACTATCACCCTTAGCAATAGGAAATGAGATGTGTGTGTGAGGATGAAAGTCCAGTATTCCCAATCACAACAGAAACTGTGTTACAATAGCTGTAATAATTACCTAAGAAATACGAAATATCCATTTTCCTCTAAGGAGTGCTTTTGAATGTAATAAAATCATAAGCAAGAAACAATTTCCCACAACAGATAATTGCAAAGCATAAATGAAGCAAAAAGGGCTCACTGGACAGAGGACTGAGAGCTCAGGATCAAACATTCATTTAACTACAATTACTTCTGAGAACCCACATGAACAGCATCTCTATAATAAACGCATGCGCATCATACTGAAAAGGAAAATTCTTTCAGTCCTGCAACCTATATCCTTTAACTGCCTTGAATTACTGTTGCCAATGCAAAATTTTGCTGCAGTTTGTCCTTTTTGAAATGGACAATGCTTGCTGTATCTTTAAGGAATTCAAATCACATATAATAGCTTTAGAGAATTTATTGTTCTAAATGTGAACAACTGACATTTTAGTTGCACAGTAACCATGCCTATTATGTATAAATACCTTGTGTATTAATAACATTTGTAAACTCATGCATACATGATATTAATAAGTGACCCAGAAACCTTCCTTTAAGTAATTAATTCAGTATCTTCTGGGATATTAGTATAAACACAGGTGGTTATGCGAGCTGGAAACATCTCCCAGCAACTTACAAGCTTTAAGACAGACGAATTTAAAAAGCCTTAGACTGCCATTGCCCCTTTAAACACACATATAAAAAATTGTGGCTCAGAGTGGTGGCTTGGTCATGGGAGGCGGCCAAAACAAAAAGAAGCTTTCAGGCAAAAACCAAATGATTGCAACTCATTTTGCTCCTGCAGGTTTAGGATTGAATTCACACTGTCAGGAAAACAGAGGTTGTAATTAAACTGCAAATAAGGGAATAATAAAAGCCTACTGGACATTGAATAAATAGTAAGACTCAGCTGGTAATGATTCTGAAATTAGCACACAGAGAGGTGCTCCCACAAAGCCATCTTATATTGGTGACATTTCAAATAAGCTTCTCTAATTTATATGATTTGAAATCAAGCAATGAATATATCATAAATTGTTAGGCATTATTAATGGCCCTTATTTAATTCAGATACATTCACCCTAAACACCACATTACTAGGGCAATGCATAATTAAGCATTAGTTTTCATTCTGTCAGAACATAAGCAGCAATAAATTGCTTGTATGCAAAGCAGACAATGAGATATTTAAACAGCATATAATAAAGGCAATTTACAGCATATATTGCATGTTTAGCTAGAGGAGTCAGAACAATAATCCTGTTCTCCAACAGATACAAGCTGATGCCTATTGCTATGATCCTACAGCAAGAAACCTGTGTAACACATTACAGTTGGTATTACTCAATAAAAAACCCAAATCAATCAACCGACCGACCAACCAACCAAAAAAAAACCCCCATAAAAAACCCAAAGAAGCCATGCACAATGTCCAGTATTTAATCCCAAGCAGATCACAAATCACACTCAGACTACTTAGCAACGCCTAGTGGTTTCTTTTGAAACTCTCTTCCTATTTAAATCTTCTGTGAGGTTTTTGCATTTAATGTTGCACCTTTCGTATGCAGCATAGATACTGTTTCCTTTTAATGTCACATATCACCCCGCCAGACTCACTGAAACTATGGAGGGATGAGGTGCTTTCACACTGAACAGCCTGATAAAACGTCTCAGTCGCAGTTACAGCTCTTGGCAGTTTCACACACAGGAAAATCCCTGCTGCTGGATGTGGCAGAAGTTGTGGAAGTGCTACTTTCTTTTCAGCTGTTTATCTCCCAGCTCTCTTTCTGTACTGAAAGCTAATTCACAGCAGTCTCATCTGCTGAGACAAACAAGCTGCAACTGGGGTTTGTTACTCCAAGAGAAAGTCAAGTGCATTTTTCACAAATTTGTGTATTTTTAAACACTGATTTTGGAAGAAGTGGGAGTGGTAGAGACTTTGGAAGAAAGAAATTATTGGGGTCTAAAAACAGAACTGAACTTTTAACACCACCAGCAGTTCTGAGATTTTTATGTTCATGGTTTTACTTTCTGCATCACAGCTTCTTCTTTGGCAAAGAAACTTGCACAGAAATCTGAAGAGAAAAAATATCAAACAATATTTTTGGTTCAGACACAAAGTCACCATTTTGAACAGGCCACAGACTTCCTCAGTGGCACAGTTAATTCATTTACTGGTAGGTTAATGCTTATGAAAGAAAGCCTACGGGCTTCTAATGGATTGGTCTTACAAAACAAGGCTGCAAAAGAAGAACACAACAGAGGAAAACTCTTTGAGGTATAAAATTTCACATTTAGGAGACTATTATTTCTCATTCTTCCAGAACCTTCTTGATACTGAACACCCTGCAGGTCTTACCAAACAGTATTTTCCTGATCACTAGGGCACAATCACCTAGAAGATAAAGTTTCTTAATGTTATTCATTCTATTGTCCTGTAAAAAGCCATTTCCAAAGCGGTTCCTATTTTGTAAGGAGTAGAGGTTTAGGTCAAAGCACAACAGGCCAAGCGGTGACAGGCAGAGCTGTAAGCAGGCATTTACATCCTCTCCTTCCCAGATGTGGAACACACCATGGTATTGCTACCAGGACAGTAAACGCCTTGTGCTGAAGTATAAACTGAAAGTGAAGTGATTATTTTACAGCTCTTTGAAATCTACCTTGAAGGGTCTGAAAAGGGTGGATGAGGTCAGCAGCTAATCAATTTTGTGGAAGACATTTGCCTGTTACAGGGCAAAACCATCATTTGATAAATGTCATTTGACAGTTTAAATTACACTCAAACCCATTCTTGGAAGAGAAATAAAAGGTTAAGCTAAGTTCTGATGTAGAGAAATAAATCAAAATCAGCAAAATACTCCTTAATTTGTTTTAAATGAGGTTTTCATCACTTCAATCACACAAAAATTCATCTCTTTCCCCTACCTCCCCCCACTGCCCCGCAAGGTAAAAACTATCCAGGCTTTTTGTTTTTTTTTAATTTCACAACGCGTTAGACTTTAGAAGGCATAAAAAACTTATACATAAGGAATTTCCAGTCACCTACTCAGAATCGAGTTCTGAAATTAATGCAATTATATGACTAAGAAAAACAGAGGGTAAAGCATTTAACCTTCTCTGAGTCTTTAGAATCATTTCAATGTAAGGTACATGAAGAGAAAAAAATTCAAAAAAGCCAACTTAAACCACCTTGATGCCAAGTAACAGGCAGCTACATAAAAGAATCTAAGTTTTACATGCCTCAAAACATCTACCAGTAATTACCAGAGCAGCTTTGTGTTTTTACCATTCAGGTGATGCCTGTCATTAGATTTTTGGCTTTCAATGAAATTCAGTAATTTAATACTGGAAAAGTAGGCTCAACTGAACCAAAAGTATTCCAAACTGCCTTAACATATACTTTTCTTAAAGTACTAACCACGGAATATCTGAAATACTCTGCAAAAGTATTAAATAGATATCATATTTAGCAACACTGAGAAATTAATACCTCAATTACAGCTTTTACTTTTTACCAAAAGAGTCTGAAATCTTATGGTCTGCCTTTGAATTAAAAAAAACCCAAACCAAACCAAAACAAAAATTTCACAGCAGACCCCAGATATTTTCATGAGACTTCTTAGCTGCTGTTTTCCACAGCAAAAGGATCTGTTTAGGCAGGGAAGGTCTGTAGTACATGCATCCATATGGAAAACAGGATATTGTGACATACTCAAGAAAGCTCTGAACAGGATATTGTGACATACCAAATACAGTCCTAAAACAGGGCAAAAAAAATGGTTTTCAAAGAGCATTCATGTTTGTTTTTAAATTTGAATATCAGGATCCAAATGTCCAGACAAAGGGTTTTATAGCTTTGTTACCACTCCTTTTCAGAGAGTTTGGAGTGGCAGGGTTTAAAAAACCTATAACAAAAGCACTGAAATTGCATTCCCTTCACAACTGTTTTGATGCAAGCTTTTAAGTCTTTGAAGTCTCTTGGACATTTGCACAGTCTAGAACATCCAGAACAGCTGCTGTATACTGTCAGACAAGCATAAAGTCACATTTCCACAGATTTGGTTAAAGTTCCTCTAAATCTCCTTACACATTTCAGTGAGTGCAAAAATTAACACTTCATAATGTGCCAAATAATCAAAGGCCAAAAATAAATTAAGCAGCTTGGATATAATGTCTGCCATGATAATCCCTCAGTCTTCTAAAAGCTAGGTGAAATGCCATAATATGTACAAATATATTAATGCCCATTAATGAAATGGGAAGTAGAATAACAGAACCATGACTTACTTGTAGTGGAGATTTTTGACAAGCTAAACAGTTCTAGTAGCAAATGGCACACAAAAATAAAATCCAATCTCAGGCCAAAAGAAAACTGTAAAGCACTGTAAGCCCTTCGCATTTGGATGAGTTGTGAGGCACACTTTACACATGAGTTCATCCTTGTTTGCAAATGCAATTGTTAAGAAGACAAGAAGACAAGGGACACAGCTCAGACAACAATTTGCAAGCTATTATCTGGTGGGCTTGCCACAAAACTGATAAAAGAATATTTTATTTTTTGAGCAAAAATATCAAGCAGTCCTCTTGAAACTTAAATTTGTGCTGGGAAGTTCATGCACTTTGACAATCTTTCACAGCAATAGGCATCCTCAATTATTGTTTGGAATACTGATTCAAAATACACATACTTGTCACAAGGTCTGATAGCCATCTGGTCTGTATTTTTCCAATTAAAAAACAAAATGCTTATCTGGCAACAGATAAACTTTTAGTTCACTTGGCTTTGTCCTAAAAGCTTCACAAGAGAATGACTAAAAAGAAGATGGTAGGAGGCACCAAGTATTTATTATGACATAGGAAAAGGCTTAAAGAAGTTCAATTCTATATACAAAGTAAAATATACAACTCACAGACAGATGTTCTGCTAAGTTTTTAAATTATCTATTTATCAGGGATTCTAGAAGAATTCAACAGGAAGAACAAAATGAAATAAAATTACACTTACATTCATGTTACTCAGATGTGGAGAAAAACTCACCAACCAACCAGAAAACAAACCTAAAGGAGTCTATTAAATAATGCTCATCTCATAACAGCTTTTAAGATTATATTTTCAAAGTATAACATTTCTGAATAGGAAAAATGAGTCCATGAAATTAAAAAAAATTCCAGGAAGCAGTTGAACAAACATGGAGATGCTGCAGCCTTGCCTGAATGCTGTAACTGAAAAATGAAAACCAATAGAAAAAAAATTCTCTTCAACAAAGAAAGGCAAAGTATAATGGGAAAAGAAACCC
The DNA here is from genome assembly GCA_013397115.1 of Edolisoma coerulescens. NCBI lineage: Eukaryota > Metazoa > Chordata > Aves > Passeriformes > Campephagidae > Edolisoma > Edolisoma coerulescens. The sequence goes on from VWZW01000171.1 coordinate 155,460, forward strand.
AAAGAATCATTTTGCCTATAACACTCAGCTGCTTAATAAAAAGAAAGGCTCTAAGAGCATCCTGCCTAAGAAAAACAAACTGGAAAGTATGCAGAATAAATGCCATAAACCAACAATTTAAGGCATCAGATGGGCCTCATTATTATTCACAAGTTACAACCAATGTAGAAAAGGCATTTTTTTGCCTATTTTTACACTGGTATAATGAAGGTAATGCATTTCACATTATTACTACTATTAGTAGTAGCAACAGTATTAAAGAAGAAGGAAGACCAATTGTGAAGGGGCTTTAATGTGCTGTCAGATATTCCAGCCTCACAAATATGTTATTATTTAGAAAACTGTTGACTTGTGGAAAGATGACATTAAAACATGATTCCTTCTGGCCATTTCTGACTATGGATTAGGTGAAGGCTGGAGCTGTGAGGCAAATTTTTTGCAAACAGCAGCAATACTATTTGCATGATAGAAATCTAATTTTAAAAGTTAATTAACTGACCATGAGTGACACTGGAAGTACATGAAGGTCACAGTACCCGTATTTCTGTGCTCCGTAATGGTGCAGCAGTTGCTCTCAGGAACATGGACCAACACAGTAATTGGAGAGCACAAGGGAGAGAACTTGCTCTGCCAGCATGTCTTAGCCTGCAGCTAAATGAGCCTTTTTTTTAGCCTCAGCCTACATCCTTCACGAAAAGTAATAACTTTACATGTAAGCACCATGCAAAACATTGTCCTAGAGGTCCAAATGCGTAAGAACTGCATTTCCCGGTTTAGAGAAAACCCTCCATGCACCTCTCTGATGCACCTCAGTTGCACTGTATTCCTCTTGCATTTACCATATAATCTTTTACTTCAAAGTAGTGTCATGCCTGAGGTTGGGCCAACAGGTCGGTAGTCACCTGTGAGTGACTACAGCTTTCCAGGTTTTATCAGGATGTGTGCTGGTGCATTCCCCTCCGCCCCCTTTCCAGGCCACACTGTGATCTGAGAAACGCTCCTTGGGCATCAGCCTTGAAAACAGCATCTGGGCTCAGCTCTTCCCAAGCTTATCAGAAACACTGTCTGCTCCCAGGAACTGCTAACGAGCTCCTGTCTTCCTTATGAATAGCCTTGGAAAATTTTTTCTACCTGAATGGCATAATGTTCCTGTTCTCACACTTTCAAGGAAAGTGCCAACCCAAACTGTGGCCAGGATGAAACCTGGTTACGGCTAAAGCCCACTCTCTTGCAACCCTATAAGCAGCAACCCAAAATGAGTCCTTTGAGCTCTTGTGGGCTGCGACCACTGACCTCCCTCTCAGTGGGGCCTCTCAGAGCCACTGAACTCTCACGTTTGCCAAACTTGGAGGATCACTGAACAACAAGTCCTGGACTTACAGCACCATTCCTCGAGGCTCAACCCTTCACCCATCCAGAGATGAAGGGCATTCGAAGTGAGTATTTTACTGACCTCCGAGGGGAATTTTTCACAGGCACCTTGCTTGCACTGACTCTTTATGTCTGTGTGCATGCACGTGCGCATATGCTACAGCAAATCCGAGAGAAATGCTGCTTTCTTAGATGTTTAAGTACTGTGGATATTGAAGCGAGTTAGGCCTGTAAGTAAGCTTGTGACTTACAACCAAACTTTACTTAAATACTGCTAAGTGTTGCTCTTTTGCCAAGTTGTTACATTCAATATAAGTTATAAGCTAAGTGTTGCTAAGTGTTGATCTTTTGCTAAGTTGCTAAGTATAACTTCAAAGTTGTAAGTTAGGTAAAATGCTATTAAGTGTTATTCCTCTGTTAAATTATCATGGTTAACTTATAAATTAAGTTTAAGGTACAGACTGAGTTAGGTATAAATTAAGTGTTGTTCCTTTGTTAAATTATTAGGTTTAAGGTATAAGTTAAAGTACTGTTAAGCTTGACTGCTGTTAAGTGCTGTTTTAGGCCGTGTTTCTTTTTATCCTTGCCCTCACTGCCCTTGTATCACACGCACCTACAGACCACCCCAGATATTCTCAGTTGATTTCTGTTTTGATTGCCTGATTTTGTTGTTGCTTGTTTTTACTTGTTGTGCCTTAACTGTCCCGTAAGCAGTAGAATGAATCTTGCCAATGAACTTTGTCATGCTGTCGCTTAATATTAAATCCAGCTTTTGCCAATATGCTATTAAAAAAAAAAAAAAAAAAAATCATCGGCAAGGGGTCTCAAGCACTCATTCATAACAGGATGCCATCCACACAGTTTTTGCTACATGAAGCCATTGTATGGGGTTTGTTTATGAAAATGCTGTCAGAGCAAAAGCAGAAGCCCTTGCTAGTCAAGACACTACGACATCTGGGAAGAGACATGAAAGGCCTTAAGTCCCAAGGAAACCAAAAAGAGCCCAAGCTGACAAGAAAGCTCAGAACAGATATCTGGGATTGTTTAAAGGTTGTTTTAGCACTTTCCTGTCCACCTCGCAGTCACTGACTTCTCCTATGTATAGTTTCTAAACAAACATTAATCTCCCCTTCCCACGGACATTAAAATACACATTCATTGGGATACATACTCTGCAGCTCCCAGCTACTGAAGCAGTGAGTTTACAACACCACTTTTTCAGTGTTTGGGAAAGACCAGTATCCTGGTGTGGTTATAATGAGCTGGGTTTTGCTTCTACTCTGGATATCCTTTTTCCTCACAGAATCTCAATTTATTTTGACAGTAATACTATATACAAAATTTCATTAATTTATTATCATCACTTAAGAGATATTAACTGCCCAGATATAACAACTGCAATATTCATTTTGCTGAAGGCCAAGTGTTTAAATTACTGCACGTTATTTCAAAACCCCAGAAAGCCTTCCCAGCCCTGCAGAAGAAGAGGGGTGCAAGGGGAGGGTGTAGCAAAGCTGCCAGGGGCTCACTGGCTCTCAAGTCCTGTCACCCTCCTAGTCCAACTAAATTGGGAGTTGAGATGATTATACAACTCAAGGTAAACATCTTCTTTATCCCTTGATATGAAATAAAATATAATTTGTTAAAAGCAACATAATATAATTGCACAACCTTTTTCCTCAGTTTACAGGTCAGAATTTTGCTATCAGAGGATTTCATAAGCTTAGGGGGACAATAGGACATGTTCAACAGGCAAGATGACATAAATCCGCTTTCTATTTATACTTTTTATAGCCCATAAATAAAAAGCAACCCCAGCGGTTTTAGTGCTGTTAATCTGAACATGCACCAGTGCCACAGTACCTCTGAAAGGAAACCAAACAAATTGCCAAACTTTGTCATTCAGTAAGCACAGCAACAACAAGACATCGCTTCAACTGTAAAGACAAAACCAAACTGTAATGACACGAAGTTTTCTGCAGCAGGTTCTGTCATGCTAGCCATGGTAACACTGCTCCAAATCCAGTTAAAAAGCATTTCCCATGATGAGGTGGTTGGTGACAGTATTTGATCAGCTGCCACTCATTTCCTCTCCTGAACTCAGGAATCACATTTCCAAGACTCAGAGAGCAGAACCAGCCCACAGAAACTCTCTCTCATCACTGACATTTGACTCAGGTTATGTATTGCTAATGAACAGTATGAGAAAGTCTAGCTCTTTGATTATTTCCATCCTTGAAAATCCAAATTAAAAACATTTAACCATTTAATTTATCCCTTAAGCAAGAATTTCATATACATATGTACATATTTTACACATAAATAATTTAATAAAAAAGCCCTGAGCTACCAACACGCATTTTCAACTGTTAATGCTAATCTGAACATAGGAAATTCTCCAATGCAAATTAAAAAAGAATAAATACAAAATTAAGAGTTCTGAGTAATGCACCCACAGTGAGCATAACATTGCATTTTTGAAGAGCTGAGGCCGTGTAGTATCAAACCAAGCAATATTTTTGGGACCAGAGGCAGGAGCAGGCTGCCTGCACAGCACAAGGGCCAGTTAACTCGACTCACAGCTGCTTTGCATCACCGCACCAGCACAGGCGATCTGGAATGTGCACCCTCATGCCCTCCACGTTCCTCTGCGCACACACACTCATTTTTCCATTTTCAGTCTAAGAAATATTTTCTGAAAAACAGTGTTAAAAAGGAAACAGTGCCCTTAGTTTTCATTTAAAGATCTGAAAAGTATATTTAATTTTTTTTTGAAAGAGAAACTCACAGTAAAAGCCACTGCCATTTTTCTCAAGAAGACTGAGGCCACAAGCATGAGACCATGCTTTGTAAAATACATCATAAAATGAGAAGTAACAGTAACCCGCACTAATGACAACACAGCCACTGATTTCTACTATTAATTTCTACCGCAGCAGAAAAGTGAAGGAGCTGCAGGGTCAGGTGTGAGGTGTCGGGCCTGCAAGCCAGAGGGAAGTTCACATGCAGCAAGTTAAGGATCGTGCCTGTTGCTTTTAATCCATCAGGAAACATACAAAATCCACGATGGATTAAAAGTATCTACTTCAAGCTTGTAAGCTCAGGCTTTTATTTCTTGTATTTGATCCCCCAGCATTATTTATGAAAACATTTATGATTTTGTACAAATTTGACTAAAAATACTCAGTTAATACTGGGGCACTTTCCAGGAAATCTAGAAGAGACACCTCTGTTACAAGAAAGTTTCTGAGATGAAAACAGGCTCAGTGAGCCACAGGTGTTCTCAGAAAAACATACAAAGGCCCATGCTTCAAACAAGTCAGTATTGCCACCATCTCTGCAAAAGTACCACTTCAGATCTGCCCCTTTTTGCCTGCTTTTGCACCAAAATTTTTCCCCTTCTGACCTACATGGGTGTGTGGTCAGTTGTGTGACAAACCAGAGCTAAAACCCAAACTAAACCTGTCAAAAAAAGCATTTTTGTTCATTTGGATGACTTGCCAAACCTGCTCACTGCAAGGCTGCAGGGAAGCGGAGGCAGCAAAGAAATATTTCCTTTTGCAATTCCTCAGCTGAAAGTGTTTGGACTAAGAGCTAAAGCCCCTGAAGTTGGGAGTGCTGCCTGCAGTCTGAGATGTGACTATTACAAAGGGAATAAAAATTCATCCAAAAATGTACTTCGAAATTTAAGTGAAATTTTAACTTCAATACCTCATAAAACATATGACAAAAATGAAAAATAACAGTAACCAGAACTAATGACTCAACCTCCTGCACACAAACCTATTCTGACATTTGATTTTGCTGCCAACATTTAAGTACTTAGAAAACCCCAAGTATGCTGAACTGCAAAACCAGCTTTAGGTAACTAACTTGTTTTTCAGGTGCAGACAGAATATTTTCTTCTTTTCTGCTAACAAAGTTGAACAGATAGGTCATTCAGAGTTGAGAAACCAAATGGAAGTCAAAAAAGCAAAAAAAGACTTGTTTTCCTTTTCTGGCCCCCTAATTAAAAAATGTTATGGAAGATGAGATCTAGTTTTGAAATCTTAAAGCATGTTTGTGAGTTGAACTGATTATAGTCTTCAGATAATACTTCCTTTGTTTAAAAAAAAATATTATGATGTCAAGTATAAAACTTGGTTTGATTAACTTATTTTCCAGCTTGTGTATCCAGGATATTTAAGGTTGCTTTATTTAACTTAGGAAAAAGAATGCTGGTTTAGTGCATTGCTTTGCAATTTATCAGATGGAGCTTGACAAAGGGGATTTAAAAAAGGATCTCTCTTAAAAAACAAACTCTTGCCTGCCAGCCCACTGTCAAGAATCTGCGGAGGAGACTGGCACACAGTGGACCTTCCTACTTAGATAGTACTGACTTCATTAAATACAAATACAAAACAGAATTAAAATCAGTTACTTATCAATATCAATCAGTTGCTTATCAATTTAAGCTTCATTTAAACTTCTGCTTTAGAATTCACTACAGTCTGCTGCCTCAGAGTCACTTAAGGAGAGCTTTGTTTGACAAGTTTTTTTGTCTCATGCTACCTTTTGGAACCTGAATGATGAGATTTCTCTAATGCCTAAGTAGACAGAATTTCATCTATTCACAGCAAAAATACATACAATTGCTAAGCAGTCATCAAGAAAATAGAATAATCCTCAGTTCTTGGCTAAGAATTAACTGCCAGGCCTAAGCATCAACAAGACTGAAAAAGTATACATCATTTAAAAGAAAAACATTAGGTTTCTTTTTGTCTTAAAATACTGTCCTTCTTTAATTCAAGTCTGTATGCCAAGTTTTCAATATCTGCATATCTTTCCCAGGTAAAATTACTGTCTCAATATAAAAGAAGACTCGTAAAAAATTTTGCATATTTATCAAATGCAAGACAAATGTATCCTTTCTTGGACAGTCAGATATTTGAAAAAAACCCATTTACTCCAATGATTCTGAAGTTCTACAAACCTAGTGTTAAGTTTTTCTTTTTAAAGTTCGAAGCAACAAACAAATAGTGAAGCACACTATCTCTGCCTAGGCTTACAGAAGCAGTTATGTCAATAAACTCTTTATCAGCCAACAAACTTTATATCACAAACTTTAAAACTTGAATTCAAACAGCAGTGAAACCAAAAGCTCTGCTGAACTTTCGGCTAGGAAGATTACGTTTCCAATTCTCATCTCTGTTTCCCTTAGACTGAAGACATCTTTGCAGGCTTCAAACACAGGAAGGCTGCCAGCGCTGTAAGGACATCTCCTTGTCTTCAGGCTCCCTGTATTGTCTTGCTCCCACCTCTACTGTCTAGTAGTAGATAAGCCCAGAAGGCAAGACAGATCAACTAAAGCCAACTTTCAGAGCTGCACTTGGCACAACATGAGGAATATGTTGTTTTTATAGGGTCATAATCCCGGGGGGAAAAAAAAAACACCGGAAAAAAGAAAAAAAAAAAAAAAGAAGAGATTAAAAAAATGTTTTGGACCACAATGTCTAAATTCAATGGGATAAAAATGACTCATACAGCCCTGGCTAGTTCAAGTGACCTCAAATACTAACACAGATACCATTAAAGAAAACACTAAATAAATACACATTCTAAAATAACATACCATCTATCTGCCAGTGCTAAGAATAGCCTTGTACTAATCTCTTAAAATACTGAATGACGGATAAACAGATGCCATCGTACTGTGATCTCTCTAACCACAGTAGTGATTGTGCTTACAAGACCCAGGTCTGAAAGATATAAAAGCAAGCACAAGTATCTTGTCTGCTCACTACCTAAGAGGAAAGGTTCCATTTCCCCTAACACATGGGCTCCTGAGCATCACCTGCAGCGCAAATGGGCTCTAGAGGAACCAGCGTATAGGTATTCACAAAGAATCAGGTAATTTCTCTCTCTCTGAAGAAGCAGAGGTTTTGTTTCTCAGTGTCTTCTTAATGAAATAAAACATAATACAATAAAGAGAAAGAAACACAATAGAGAGAATACAACCAGCTCAGATGAATCCCACAAGGAAAGCAGCCCAATTTCCTCAACAGTTAGGTGGAATTAAGGACTAGTACCAACCAGGAAGGCATTCGAGTTACTTCTTTTGAAGTGTTAGTACACATGAAATATATATATACAGGATACTGTATTCTCATATTTCACTTTGGTTTACCAGCTGGAAATTTGTTTTATTCAGGTTGTAATGCAAGTTAGAGCTAGCTCTGCACTTGACAGTGTCACCAGCAAACCACAAAGTAGGCCTAATTTATGCCAGCAAAAAACTGCCCCTCTGCCCCAGCATAGCTTACTTCACCTCACATGAGCTGGAAACATCGGCACAAGCTGTTTTGGAATGAGTGCAGTTTCACAAACAAATTGAAAACAGAAAACAGCTCTTGTCTATCAACTATGCTTGTCAGAAACCAATTCCCATTGAAAGGATGGCTGGTGCACCCAACCTTACACAGATTTTTGGGTGCCCACTTTAGAGTACTTCTCACCTGGTTTTCAGGAGAGCGCAACAGAAACAGCTCCCACTGGCTCATGTTCAATTTTGGAAAGTCTGTGCTTCCCAGAACTAGCTAGACAACGTTTCTAATTGAGGTTTGAACATAAAAAATAAATTTTTGCAGATAAGGTTTAAGTCAGACCTTTCAAACTGAGGTAGCCTCAATTGTTGTTGAGATGTCTCTCTAAATTACAGTCAAAATAAAAATCCACTATGGACATAAGTCAGCATTAAATGATTAATTTACTATTGACTATTGGTACTGCACAAGCCATGTTTTTTCTGTAAAATATACAGCTCTTACAGCCTACAAAAGTAATAAAAGGTCAGTGACAGGAACAACTTTTCACTTCAGAAAGTATGAATTTTGCTATTTAAAGAATCTCCTGATAGAGCAAATGCTGGAGAGAGTGTGATATGAAAACCACTATTGTCCAATTTCCCTTTCAGAACTGCTAACTCACAAACTGCAACCAGCTGTAAGTTTTCTTTGTTTTTGAAAAAACAGGAACCATTTTTAAACCAGTATCACTGCAATAACCTCTTTCAGCTCCTGACACCATCTCACACACCAGACATTTCATCTCTATTTTAATGAGTGCTCTGGAGGAAGCAAAACATCCAGAGGACTTAAGGAGGACTTAAGGCCCCAGTCAGAGAGAAATGCATTTGCAGTAAAATGATTGAAAGGCTTATGTGGCTCTTTAACAGCATCTATCCCATCTTCATACAATTAGTCATTTTAATATTTTTTTTACAGTAGATTCTTTGAGAAGAGGGTGCTTAAAGGAAAGATGTTCCTGAGCTCACAAATTACTGCAAATATGTTGTTTTATAGAACCTAGGGGAAAACACAAGTATAATTTATCCTTAAAGCATCCACTTCAATGTTAACACTTTAAAAGCATATGGAAAGCATTTGGTGCAATAAAGAGGAAAATAATATTCAAAACATTAAGTAAATTGTTTCAACAAAGAAATTTACGCAACTTGCTTTTTACCTTAATAAGAATCACAGATTGCCTGCTTTCCTTGTGCTACTAATGTATTTGAATAACAGGCTGAATTTGGCCACAAAGTGCTTTTTAACAGTATGCTTAAGTGCTCTGCTTACATTAATGCCTCCGGGCAAGCAGTAAAACCAAAAGCAAGTCTGGCCTGCACTAGCTGAGGTGTAGGCACTTCCAAAGCAGCTTACTTGTGTGCTTTTACTAAAAAAAAAAACCCAAACAAACACCACTCCCGAAACAACCCCTGAGACACTTCACTAGCATCTACTTACCTGTCAGATTGGTTGCTGTTTCAGCTGTTATGAAACACTTCCCATTCATAAGTGTAAATCAAATCTGAGATCCAACCTGACAGAGCCTATTCCCAGCTCACAGCTATACAGTGACCAAGAAACACCTCAAGTGTTCATACCAAGTTGTTAACAGCCTCTTAACCTCCTCTCTTCTTCATCTGATCCAACCAAAATCAGCCTTTAACAACTCTCGATGTACAGGAAATACAGCGAACACCTACATAATTTCTCACTTGCTTCACTTTCCTTCCTCTATCCTCCTTCAACAAACTTTGGTCTTCCCCAGACAGAAATTACACTGATTGAAGGATTTAGACTACCTTAAGACTCAATGCAATCATTTAAGTTATCAGTAGTTTTTGCAACTATTAATTAAGCAGAATTCAACTGACAATGGAAATAACATGAGATGAAGCACAAGGCTCAGCTGCACATGCCAACTTACCATGGTGGTGACCTAGTCAACAACAAACTGGGTCCAGAATGATCTCGCCATGGTCAAGGGTTTGAAACAGGCCGTAAGACATAATGCCCTTAGGGCAGAGAAAGAGGTGCTTTAATTCCCAGTGGAGTTGAGGGTGACGAGTTCAGCTCTAGACATCTGCTACTGTAGAGGCACGGAGGATTTCACTTATCATTCTTTTGCTGCTCTACTATTCAAATATTTGCAAAGCACCTATTTACTGGGAACTATTATGCAGTATGAACAATTTTTGGAGACCAAGGATAAAGACTGTTGACTCTCATGCAAAATACATTTTGCCTCATAGAGAGGATAAATACACACACGCAAACAGCAAAGGGGACATGCAAAGGTGCTAGGAGAAAAAACCCAAACCAGACACACAACAAGCAGAAGGCCTGTGAGCAGCTGCTCTTTCTGAAAGAACTAGACCCCTGCAAGTGCTATGAACTAACAGTAATGCTCCCTGCAGGCTGAGGAGGGGGAAGAGAAGGAAGAAAGAGAAAAAAATACAAAGCTTTAGTTTTGGTTTCTTAAACTTAATTTGATGAGACTTCTATAAATAAGCATGTGTCTTGTCAACACATTTCAACATGAAATATGCAGTGTTATTGACAAAAAATATTTTCCTGGCTCCAAGTCTGAATTATCAGCCATTTACGCTGTAACTAGTTTGAGATCTGTTCTCTTTTTAAATAAGTATATCATGTTTCCTGAGTATTTTTCTGATGTTTTCAAGTTGTATTTTACAATTAGCCACAGATTATTAACTGTTTTTTAATAAAAGTACAGGCAGGGAAAAGGAAAAAAAAAAGAAGTCATTAGCTAAAATAATCCTAGACTAGAAAGAGTAACTAGCAAACACATTTATACCACCAAAAACTATTTACTCTTTTCTGAAGTCTTAACCATACCAGACTTTCCACCTCATGTGGAGTGAGTCTAATTTTTTGATTAGTATATAATCATTAGCATGTGTAATTTCCATGTGAAATCTATTTCATGCACTAATTTGCCCCTTCTTTCACTGTACAAAGACTCCTAAACACTTAAAATATAAAATCCTGGGTGCACTATTTAACCTATAATCACATCAAGTTTGATTTTGTGAGATTTTTATTCAGGAAATCTAAGTTACTAAAAAGCAAAAGTGCTGCCATTCAAGGACAAGCTATGCTGTTCTTATCAGACACTGCCCGAATTAAAATATTTAGTTGCAGCCTAAACATTGAGAAATGGTTAATGAACTGGAGGTGCTTAACTATACACTTTAGGAAAGAGCTGACAGGCCTTAGATCAGCTCTTACAAAAAGCAACAAACCTTTGTCCTAAGAGCAGAGAGGCAAAAAACCTGCTGCCACATCGGTGAGGAGCCATTTAGCAACACGGTGACCAACAGCACCCTGGAAAGCAGGCTTGTGCTAAAAATACCCAATTTTTCTTTTTCTGGAAAAAATCACAACACGCTCAACCTCCAGAAGCAGTTATCTGCCTTATCAGGAAAGGAAGAATGCAACAACAGTAAAAGCCATAAATACAGTTTCTACATGCAATGCAAATAATTAACTGATTACAGGATGGATTTGCTTTTTGAGAGGACCAGAACAATCCCAGGAGGATGCTCTGTTCACAGAGCAGTAGCCATTCACCTCCCAGTGCTACAGCTCCCGTGAAGATCTCTGCCTTTGGGCAGAGCAGCATTTAAATCCAAGTATCTTCATTTCCTTCTCCCCCCTCCCTCTCAAACAGTGCTCTACAAGAAGCCTTAGACCAGGTGTGACAGAAATCTGTGGGTGCAGACATAATCAAGTCGAGCAAGCAGTTACAATGAAAAGTGCGTAAAAGTTCACATTCACAAGAAAGATTCCTTGCAAACACTTTGCAGCAGTCAGGAATGGGGACTCATCTCAATGGTGTCTTTTATAAATGCATGTCAGGGTCTCTTCCAAAATAATCTCTTGGTTTTCTGCTGAATCACCAGTAACCAAAAAAAGCAGAACAGATTAAACTAGTTTCACAGCAGGTTTTTTGTGGGTAGCCTTCCTCTCTCTCTGAAATGCCACACCAAGACATTGAATTCATGATAAAACAAGCCTTTAAAACAGAAAGAACAAAACAATTCTTTTATCTAGAAGGGAAAAAAAGCCACCATTGTTTGCACAACAGAATGAATGCTGATGTCAATATTCAGTTTGAAGACAAACTAATACTGTGTGAAACCTCCAAGGTAGGACAGATACTTTAAAGACAAGACATATGAAGTGCTTCTGACTGAAGTCTTAGGTGTTCAGACAGATAAGCAGTGCTGAAGAGACCCTTAGTGTTTCTGACTTTCACATAACTACAGCCATGAGTGTCTCAGCCAATATGCAGCAGTAGCAGACTGGTGTGTCCTGACACCAGACATTATGCACAGTCATCATGTTATAAACTGCTGCTTGACTTTCTATCCCAAAGGCTGTGGATCAAAAATACCTACAATGATGTCTGTGGAGCTGCCTCATAAAACCACTGAAAAAAAAAGGTGAATCAGACACTCAGTGTTTGTCTTCCCTATATCCAAGAGAATGAGGGCTAGGCTGCAGAACTGGAATTACAGTAACTTAATGGAAATAACCCACAGGTTAAGAGGAAGAAATGCCAAGAGCTGTGTAGAAAGAAACTAAATGAAGGAGAGAGAAACTCAATGGTAGGAAGGAAAAACCAAAAAAAGACCCAGGCAACTCCCAAGGTATCAGCATGATGCTCAACCTAAACCAGCAATTTTTGGAATTACAAGTTGTTCTGGGCACATCATCTGCCCAACTATCTTTGTAGTTGTGCATGTTTCTAAAATAAACAAATCAACAGAAGGTTACCTGACCTTTCATACACAGTGATTTGGAAGAGAAACAAAAGACTGAACAAGAATATGGGTAAAACAGCAATTCTGCATTGTAAGTAAAGCACTGCAAATTCAACAGCGTTATTCTTGCTCCAATCTTTTCTGACCCAAATCTTGTTATTGCAAGGAAGAGCTAAGTCAGCTGCTTACTGAATTAAATTTAAGTGCTTTTCTATAACCTGAACAACAAAAACCTAGTAAAGCCTCAGTAAGAAGAAATGGCAAAAAGCCCTCAAAATGCTATTTCCTTTTTTCCTGAAAATCACTTTTCATACAAATCCTAATGTCAAAGCAGTTTTTTTGGTGGGGAGCTACAAAGAGCCTGACTACCTAGTGCATCCCATCCTCGTGTCTCTCCCCTTGCTGAGCCACAGGAACAGCTACCATGATTCCTTCTTCTCCTTTCAGTGGTTACCTGGCTGAAATGGCTCATCGTTGCACCATATCAGTGCCACAGCCAGCATGACAGAGTGGGATGGGGTGATACAGGGCACAACGGCAAGCAGTGAATTAAGCACAATATTATACTGTTGTACAGTATTTCATCCTGAGCAGGGCACAGCACGACCCCACGAGGGTCCTTCTGTCCATATCAAGGCTTTCCATTCATTTGTGTCAAGTTATCAACTGGATCTAAGCAACTGGTGTCTTGCTTCAGACTGAAGGGGACTTTTCCAGGAGACCAATGGGATATGACCGTGACAGTCTTAACTGTTGGACCACAGATATAAATAAGCAAATGACATAGCATATATTCTGAAGCTCCAGGAGTTTGCTGAGCTTTCAAAGCTTTCAAAGACTGAATTAACGAAACTAATTCTTCTCATATTATCTGGTATTGCTAAGCTAGCAGTAGGTTCTAGCATCTGATTATTCTAGGGTATCTTCAGTTAGCCAAGAAATGCAGAGATGCTTTTGCTCAATGTTAAAAAAAACCCCACACACAAAAAAAATACAAGCCCCCAATAAAAATGTTTGTAGCAAATCCACTCTATAGCCTGCTTAAACAGGGGTATTTTGTGCTCTACATGGAGTCTACAGTTTATCCAATTTTTTTACTTTACCTCTTCAGATTATTTCTGCTTACTTGAATGACAAAAATCCTTATGAACCACCACATTTATTGATTGATATTAACTCATGTAGCAATTCCCACGGTACTACCCACATACAGCTATAATAAATGATTCGTATTAGGAAAATCACATTTTGTTAAACAGTTATGTCTCACTGCCTGTTTAAAGACAGCTTTAACACCAAGCAGTGTGAAACTGCACTCCCCAGTAGTAAGCTACTGCTATTTCCCTGAAAAATACAATGAAAGCAGGGATTCTCATGAGAAATTATGTGTTTAATTTTGGCACTCATCTTTCTGCAAGTTTAAAAATTAGTTTAAAAATACCATGCCCCAACTTGAAAACATAAAATGCATTAAAAGCCCCACAGGTGGCTCAGATCCAATAGATCAGTCCAAAGCAGGTCTTCAAGATAACGGAAACACAAGGCAAGTTTTTCAAGTTTCCTCCAGCAGCACTTCAGGAAGCAAGCTGCAAAGCTGAGAACATACATGCAAGTAATTTCAATCCTATCAGACCCAAAATTTTACTTAGGTCTACACAGAGGCTATAGGAACTCACACAGGTATACATTTAAATAGGCCCCACTTGCACAACGGTGAAACCCAGCCCACTTAGAGCCTCACCCAGGCCACAAAAGCCATCCCAGAAGCTATAAAGCTTGCACTTCTAGGAAGCACTGGATTGTGAGTTGCTCCTGCAGTAGCAACAGATTAGTCCAAGTAAGTAACGCCACTGTCAGTGTCTGTAACAGCATTAGGAATCCCTAACCAAGTAAGGAGAAGTCTTGGAGTTATATGCTATCTTACACTGATGATTAAACCTCAAAGCAAAAAGAATTAGGACAGAAATAGAAGGGTTGAGTCTGCCTTCAACTATTGTTATTTCCTCATTTTAGCACATTAAAAAACCAGTAACACTCCCTCCAATTCAAGAGCTTGAAACTACACAACAATTCTGTTCTCATGATAAATATTTATCACTGCAGACAGACGTAAGAACCTTAGAGTGGACTATTCCAACAAATCCTTCTATTCTCACTTAATTCAGGCTTGTTTTGACTTTTCAATAGGAGTTTCTCATGTATACAAATCACATTACATTTCCTGAAGATCAATGAAAAAGCTAGCATGAATTCAAGACCAGCATTTTTTCCCCAGAATTGCTAGAGAAGATAACAAGCCCATTTGTGCAAGTCTACTGGAGCATACTGGCACACACTCTGCCAACTCCTGACTTCTATGCATCCCTACTGTGCTTTTTGAGAACTACAGGGTGCTGCAGCAGAACATGTACTCTGACTGAATTAAAGGTTTAAGGACTTTTCCTTAAAAAGGAACAAATGTCAAGCTTTGCTGTTTGTACCAAAGATCTCAAAGTAACAAAGATATACCCACAATAGGAATAGCAAAGTCACACCACCAAATACTCTTCCTCTGTCCCTGCAGAGATTGGGATTAGAGAAGATATAGTGCACGTCTGTAGTTTGGCTATATTTTACTCAGTGCACACTTTCAAACTAGTGCCTGATAAACAGGAAACCAAAGATCTAGAAAACCTGTATCTTATAGATTTTAACACATTAATTTTGAAGTGCAGTTTATGAAATTTTGAGCAGGCAATATAACAAAATACTGCAGACCTGTTTTTTGTCCTGTCTAACCAAATAATTGTCAAATATAATAAAGAGAGCTTCTACAACTCCCTCACACACTTTCTGTTTGGTAAGGCAACTAGGCACATTAGATGCAAGAAGCTGACTGTTCATTACATGAATCATTTCTTCCACAGGGAAGAAATTCCTTTATTCCTTCCTGAAGCCCCATCACCACTGCGGTTTGGTATCCCAGGCTTTTCAAAGTCCCACCTCTTTGGTTGAATTCCCGGCGAGCACAACACCCCAGGGCAGCAGTTGCTGTTCTGTTATGGGCTATTGGTCTGACCGATCTGTTTTTATTTTAGAGGAGAAAGCACCATTTTCCAAACTGCTAAGCTGACTACAGACGAGATTCCTATTCCTCCTACAGTAGTGATGACAAGGAAAATGCAGAGGCTTGTGCAGCTCCTGTAAGGCTGTGGATAAGGGCAGTTTTGGGAGATTAACTCCCACACCACTGAGCACTGCAAGCTGCTGGAATTGTTTTGGAACAGTCAGGACCACTGCCACCTGACTTGCCACTCTCTTACAGCTTGTCTTGGTACAACAAGAAAGTGAATCATGACAAGGACAGTGACAATATCCAGAAATTACCTTAGAAAGATGCAGTGACTTTTTTTTGAAGCATCAGAGATGAGCGTGGGCTAACTATGCTGCTCTGATCAGCTACTGTATGATGCCAGAATGAAAAGGAGCATTTTTTTTCCCTTCTGCACAATCCTGAGCTGTAGAGATCACACAACACCACAAGAATCTCTGTTCTGTTTCAAGCCAACTATCATCAGCTGACAGCACGGTAGAAATCAAAGGATCCATTTAATTGCTAACCACTTGTTGTCAGATCAGCTATAGATGCTGCTCTGACAAGGATGCATGTAATTTACAAGAGAAAGATACCACAACAGGAATGACTTGATATTCCTTAGGAAGATGATGGTGCTTGTGTATGATTTTTCCACTGATACTACTGAATGTGTTATTTTTGATACATTCTTCAGCCCATAACAACAGAGGTCTATTTTGTTTGCTCTGGTGCTTGATCAAACCATTGCATGTTCCAAACACTTTCATGGAAAAATGCAGAACATTACAGCAGCCTTGCCTGTTTTTCTTTGAACGTTTACAGCTCAGCAGCAGCTTACAGCAGCATTCACATGCTCCAGCATTTCGCCTTTTGTCCGTAGAATCTCCAATCTAGGAGTTACATTCTGCAAGTAGATAACTACAAAAATCTCTTTACTGGTTATTTGTATCATATAAAGAAACCAACTTTTACAGACTGTGATACAAGTGTATGGAAGAGTAGCAACAGCAACAAAAAAGCAAGGAACTCGAAACTCCTGAGGTCTAGCTGCAGTGAATGATAAACACCATGTTATCTCAGCTGTATCTTAAAATGTGATGAAGGTTTAAGTATTCAACTCTCAAGCAATGAACACCTCCTGCTAAAACACAAACTACCACTACTGAGCAAGGTTCTTCTCCAGAAAGCAAATTCACTCCTAGAACACCTACTGCTGGTAATGGGAACAATATCCTTTGTCATTTGCCACCCTCTTTTTCAACACACATTATTTTCTAGTAGGAAAAACTTCAGAAAAACAGATTAACATCCTGATTTTTTCCCCCTGACTTCACACAAAAAGAAAAACTACTAAATGCTTCACTGATAAAACTTCATAAGTAAGGAAGAAGCTGCACAAATAACATCATTACTGAGACATACCACTTGGTTAACTAATGTTTTTAAACCCTAAGGAAACAGTAAAAGTGGAAATTGAGTGCTGTTTCTAGCACCAAGAGAGCTAGGCAGCAAGTTTTTCTTAGGTGCTCGCTAAGCAATCTCTATCTCCAAGATGCTTAAAAAACAACTAAAAACACCTTATCATTTGTCTAATTCAGAAGTAGCCACAACCAGACATCAGAACAATTAGCATTCCTTTTATTCCTTTTTAAAATCATAACAGATATTTAGGATAGAGAGCATAAATGCAACCCATTACTAAGATTGCAAACTGACAGGTACATCATATGAGTAAAGATTATTTGATTAAGGAAAGTCTGGGCAGCAAGTTTCTCAGTTGGTAACAGCTCGTTCTTTTCTTTCTGGAGGTGTTTGAAGGAGTAAGGAGGGAGCGAGATCCCCTGTTGCACAAATCCGGAATCTTCCACTGAAATCCCATGCACATTGTCACAGCTGCATCAATTGCTCCTGCAGGAGCCCTTGCTATTTAATTCAGAAACATACTATCCTGAAGACAGTATTCATTCTCTGAGCAAGCAGTAACTGATATTTCATTCTATTTCCATTAGACTTCAAGTCTCTACAAGCTATTTAACTCTGAATTTCATATTCCTTATGTTTTTAAGTTTCCACAGAAACTTGTGAACAAACCACAATATTCTAAAAATCAAGTAGCTTATTGAGTAAAGGTTATGCTACAGATGGCTCACTATCATTTCCTCTGGGCCTCAATATTTAGGGTTAAAAATGAGATTTCAATGGAAATTACTGTCAGTTTGATTTCTTTCATGAAATCGTCAATTGCCTCCCTACACAAGGATGTTTTTTCATTGTAGGAGGATCTGTACTAGCCATTCCCATCTCGGGAGGAACACGGCGTCATTAACTGTCACACAGTGCTCTGAGGCTGCACAAACACCGCCAGGCTTGGCCAGTTTCTGCTCTTTTCTCAGTCACTATAGAGGTAACTGCAGGATCTAGACTAATTTATGTGTAAAAATACTTAAGCGCTCATCTGTAAGCTGTATTTCTTCTAATTTTCCTGTCACAAAAGGATGTTTTTCTAAACATTCATCATTTGTGAAAAGCAGAGTCATGATAGAGTTGTTACAGCTGCTATTTACGATGCATTTAAAAGTCCAGCAATATTATTTTAATTGAAATTGTAAGAAAAATGTGAAGATCAAATTCCTTTTAATAGCTCAAAGGAATGCATTATAAAGAACAGTAACAAAATTAGATGGAAATGTTTTAAGGGTGACCATACAGAACTGTAATCCTCCAGTCCAAAATGGCAAATTCCAGTGTAAAGTGATTATAATCCTAAGCAGAACCATGGTACAGTCTGACTTTTTCTACTGACAGGAAACACCCTCACCCCCACAATCCAATCTTGTCAGTTTGGAGTCAGATACCATCATAACAACTACCCTGCATGGACAACAATTTTGCAGCAAAACTTGGCTAAGAAAGTAAAAGAGACTATGCTGCTGGTGCCAAGATGTGAAATTTCTATTCAGAAACACCTTTTCAGGTTCTAATGCATGTGGATTAAGATGTACAGCTGGTGGCATGTGAAGATACTAGATCCCCCCACATCAACCAGTTTGTACCAGATCTTTTCCTGAGATTTAGTGGCTAAACTCTGGCTTGAGCAGCAGCATGAGGACCTGAGCTGCAGTGGTCCTGCAGCACAAGCCCTGCTTTACCTGCAGATCAAACACCTGTAACTGAGTAAACATTGCAAGAGTGTGAATTCTCCTACAACTGAGGGAGCAGTTTGAGCCTGATGCAGTTTGATAAACCAGCCCTGGGGTCTTCCGGACTTTTTAATAAAAAAGCATTATTAACACAAGGAAACGAAAAGTAAGACTTTCACAGGGTTGTAGAGAACTATGGCTGATGGTCTTGTTAGAGAATTTTAGATTACTTTATTCTTCTCATTTCTCAATCATGGTGGTGACAAGCAAGTAAGAATTATCTATGTTCATCAACTATGAATAATTAGCTATGCTCATAAACCATGTTTACATACTTACATAGTATTATGAATATTTCTGGTTCCACGGAAGTATTAAATACTGTTAAGTCTTTGCTTTCAGCAAGGAAAAAAAAACATTTCCTAGAATGAGGTGCAGCTTTCCTTTCTCCCTGTCCTTATATTTGGCTATATAGTGTCTTGCAAATGCAGATCCACAGATAGTGTTTGCTCACTCGTCCATCAAGAACCACCTCTTCTCCCCTGCAAATTAGAGCTTTCTAATTTTTTTTGGAGGTTGGAGGTTTTGCAAGCTCCTGTATCCACTTCAATTAGTTCACAGTTTAATGTGGTAGCTTCACGTGCCAGTACATCTGGCATATCTCTATTATGCCCCTTGGCATTCCTCACTGCTTTCAGCAGCCTCATGTAATGCTGTAACTACAAGGGCAGAAAGACACCACTTGAAGAGCTCACGGAGCCCTCCAATGTTTTACCGCAAACAGTTCTCCAGAAATCTTTTAGAACCAACATACTCAGGCAACAACTTAGGTGCTCTTAACCTCAGTCTTATCCCTCAGTTTTGCATCATAAGTGCTGTCAAGACAAATGCTGAAGATTCACCAGGAGCACTAGGATAGTCCATTCCCAGATAAGGATGGCAGAGGAGGTGCTACTTCCTAATGGTAAGTACTATCAGCATGACAAGGAACCCCAAATGCAAGATAATTTCCTTTTTTTGTATAATAAAGACCACAGAGTTCTTAGCTATCCTCCTGTATATCTACCTACCTCCCCGCCTGCAGAAAGATGGATTGTAAGTAAAGATACCTGATCCTGTATTGCTTTTCCAAGTCCAGGGATCTCTTAACACATTTTTAAACAAACTTAAAATTTCCCTAACAACTTCAGCAGTCAAAAATAGTAAAATAAAATAGCACCAAGTTAAATATTTGTCTTCCAGAAAGCTATTGTAGGGGAACTAGCACCATGCAGCCCAGTACAAGACTACAGGAAGGATAAAATAAAAGGAAAAAAAAACCAAGTTGATTTTACACCTTCACACATTCAGATTTCACTTGCCCTCACTCCCACATAACCCAAAGTACCAAGATGTTGTTTCCATCACAAGTTTTGATGGGGGGAAAACAACTAGTCTTGTCCTCCTGAAAATTTTGGGGTCCTCAACTCGTGATAAAAAAATGAGTATTAGGCTCTTTTTTTTGGTATTCTTTAGGAGTCACTGATTAATACTGGGTGGTCCTTTGTCTCAAAATCACTAACTTCAGTCTCAGTGAGCATTAGGTCAGGCTGTCTCTCCATTATCAGGTCTTCCTCCCCAGTTAAGAGGGACGGGGAGCACACAGGGCATGCTGCTCCTTCATGATTGCTCTCCTGGCACTGGGATGCAGCATCCTCAGGGCCTTCTTTTCAGCCTTTTGGTCTTGACATAAACAGCACATTCCTCACATTTTACAGCTAGGAATGGTGACCTTGGTTATCAACACAGGCCATGTTTTTAACCCTTTTTTATGCAGTTTTCTAAGACCCTTACTATGCACACCTCTATTCATATTGCATTTGGATCAATCTTAACATTTCTTTCACAAAACTTCAATTCCATATTTTTTTCAAATGATCACAGAGTTCATGCCTACATATGCTTAAAGGATTAAGTCTCTAAGATATCTTCAGGCTTTTCTGTGGTCTAGTTTTGCTACAAAAAGGACACAGAAAACACAACACATCTTGTTCTTTCTCCTCTTGCCTCTGCACATAAATCCCCAATAGTATATTAGCACTATTTCAAGCTGAAAAACATGTTTGGGATGTCACAACTAACCACTTGTAGCCTTGAAGCTTGTTGTTCACTAATAAAACAATGAGAGGTCAAAGGAAGAGTCTGTTTCAGAACAGAAGACTACTGTTGCATAAAACAGAATGGGTATAACACAAAGGGATGCATAACCTACGTCAAAACCCCCTTGATTTATATAACACATATTAATCTTAATACTTGAGCTTTAACTATTATTTTAATAGACCAGTGACTACATACACTTTCCACTATATTAATTCTATTTTTTATGTTTTGCTGAGTAATAGAGTATATGCAAGTACACACGTAAACTTGTGTAACAGAGATATAAAGACTTTCTTGGCTTTTTAGAATATTAGAAAATAGCAGTTGACAACTGTTTATCATAAAGTAGCTTTTAAAGTCAGAATTTATACAGCTTACTGAAAAACAGCTTTAAAATGGAAACCAGCTAATGATAACTGCTTCAACAGTCTTGACTAATGACTTTAGCAAAGATGCTTTTTTCAAGTTATCTGTGCCTCACTACCCAACCTGGTTAGTTTTAATCACTTTCTTTCAAGACTTTGGAGGCAGCATATTTCAGTCTCTCATACCTCAGTTTTATTCACACGTGGAGCAAGAAAGGAAAACTCTTGTAATTTTAAATTACCAAGCTAAATAAGCTTAAATAAAAAAACCCTCTTAACACCTAGAAATAGACCTCTGCCAGACAAAGCTAATTTCAACAGTCTAAAGCTTGAATCAAAGTACTTGCTGTAAATGAGCTTTTATTCCAGCTTAGCATTCTGATCTTTAAAATCTGAAAAAAAAAAAAAAGCATACAATACTTTAAAGTTTCAACTACTGTAGCACTACTTTCAGCTTTAGAAAAAGACTGTGTTGCCTGTTGAACCAATTAAACATGAAAAACCCAATTTAAAATGGGGTTTTAACCATATTGTTTAAGAGATAACTGCTTGCCTAAGTAACTTACTGGCACAAAAGCATTAGCTGATGCCTCCCTTGGCACCTCCTTGTAAAGTTATTTTTAAAACCCTAGACAAAAATCTTTTTTTATTGTTTTTATTCTTCAACCATACATTTCACCTCCTGAAGTACTAGGACAAAGTCCTGTGCCTAGTTGGGGAGATGTGGTGAGCACTAGGCCTGAAGTGGAGAGCCTACCTTCCCAAGGTAGGTGGGAGCTACAGGGGATGTATAGCAGGGATTTAACTTCACATCTCTGCTTTAAATAAAGCAAACACACGTCCAAGCCACACTCTGCTTTTGCGGTCCAAATTCTGGGTCCAGACAAAGCTGCTGATAGTCCATTTGGCAGCAAAGTCAGATGTGGGATGAGAAGGGAGTGCCAGAAATAATTTTTACATTGAGTTGGGAGGAAAATCAAGTCCCTTGTGTTCCCAAAGCCATCAGCAAATGGATGGAGTGAGAATCAGAACTCCATTAGGATCAGTTAGTCTTATTGATTTAACTGGCAACTAGATAAAGCCCTAGACATCTGATTTTATAACAATGCTTTTCTACTATGTTTCAGTCAAACCATGGCTTGTTCCACTGGGTAAGCCATGGGATACCTTCTCAGAGAAATCACTACTTTTCCGTCATTTCAGTTCTTACTGTATTTATCTCCAATAATGGTCACTGCATGTCAAATGAGAGTATAAATTCATTAGAGAAAATAAGCCATATTTATGCTCTTACCACACTCTTCATTCTCCTACTTAAAAATGAGTTTATTTGCATGGTCAAGAACATTTCTTTAATATTAAAAGCTCAGACACTACTGCTACACTTCAAAGCTGATGGTAACTGTTACTACGAAGAAGACCCAGCCGAGCTGGCAATCAAGTGAACACACACCTTCTGCCAAAACACACCCATGGCAAATCCTAGACAAACCAAAAACCATTGCTTGCTGCAGTTTATTCCACTGTTGTTTGGTCATGAGTACTTACCCCTACCTTCTGGTTTGTGAATTCATCTCTTGACAGGTATCTAAAATGGTATAGTTGCAAGAGATTAAAAGGGTTACAGTCTTCCAAAAGTAAGATAAAGTCCTTTTTTTCCCCCCAAGAAAAAAAATTTGCATCCACGATCCCAAAGATTTGAAGAAAAAACCCAACAGCTTCATATACTATAAACAAAATCCTTACTTGCTCCAGTTACCTATAAAAAAAATCCATTACTATTGAATTTTATGGTGCAACAACATTGGTTTGAAGTTAGTAACTCCTGCTAATTTATAGAAAGTATTATCAGAAAGTTCCAGTTTCTAGGATCATTGCTGGCATCTGTTTCTATATAAGAGCAAAGTTAAAATGTCTAGTCCACATGCTTGCAGAATAGACTAAAACAACCTTGTATGTGTGGAAATGATTATAAAGACTTAGTGTTACTGGACTTAAAAAGATGCATCAGCATATGAGTAAACTACTAGAGTGAGAACTGTAGCCCAAGTTCTTTTATATACTTTGAAGCCTTAAAGCAATTTACATTAAAGAGCATAAACATTATCAGCTAACTAACAGCATAACACATCAGACCTGTATGAGGCAAAAGTGCTGTACAACCACAAACTGCCTTAGAGTATGCATTAAGGGGCAAGACAAAGGGATGAGACTCTCATGACCCTAAACCACACTCTAAATACCCTCAAATCAAACTACACATTACAAGTCTAACAATGCAGACAGTATTTTTTCAGGACCACTAAATGGAACAGTTTTGCACGTTCCAATAGCACATTATGATGTGCTCATCAAGGAACAGAACTGATGCTGTCCACATCCATGAAGCCTGATGCTGAGGAGTTGCAGATTCAACTGTTTGAATTCCAAATAAAATAATAAGTGAGAAACATAGAAAAAAAGGGAGAAGCTATCACATAGAGAAAAACTTAAGTACATTTGTATCCTCTCTCAGGCACAGCAATTAGACTGACAGGCTGCTAAGAATACATGGAAGTTTATTTATAACTGAGACTGCATATGGTCATATCAACCAGATTTAAGAGGTTTTCTATCGAAGTATGTCTAACTTTCAGCAATATCAATTTCTTGTTTTTCAAGTCATCTTTTCCTGTAAGCTCAGTCTAAGCAATTTAAATTATAGTCTTACAGAACACATAAGATTTGCTTTATCAGTGGGCAAGTGAATCTGATCAAAAACTATTCAGGAACTACAAGTCCATCAGAACATAACAAATGCAAGGCATTTAAATTCATGTTGTCATATGAAAACCTTTTTTTATTGAAGTATTCATTTGAATAATAAAAAAATCCCCTTTCACATTGACAAGAGTACACCGAACAGAAAGCCTTTAACTACACATCACATAGAGAAGTAGGTAAGTAGTCATTAATTGATTTCCTTTAATGCTTCAATGTTTTATGTCATCAAGTAATTTTAGTAACTACTCAGATCCTGTTAAAGCCAAAGTAAAAGCATCAAAGCAATTTTACTGTTTTTGTTAGACACTGTAAAGAGATTGCATAGTTTTCACCTCTGACCACTCGTTGTAGTTCCTTTATTTCACTTCATCATTACATTTTTTCATTAAGACTCAAACAGAACAAGCGGCAACCTCAGACTTTGATAAAAGGTCACTTCTCATAATTTTGTACTTCATTCATCTCCTAAAAGTTGTACGAAAAATTAAAATTACAGCTCACTCATATCTCAACACAAAGTAAATGATATCACTCCATGCAAGACCAGATTTTAGTTATGTTTTCAAAAAATGGTACGAGGTGAAATTAACACAGCACAAATACATATATGCCAAAGGAAGCCAGTGGTCATGGAAGCAAGCACTGCCGCTCCTGGATGACGCAGCATTGAGGTGAAGTTTTGAAACTCATCAACTGTAAAAATCCTGTGTTTAAAAAAGCTAATTAACCAAGCTGCCAGCTACATGATGTGAATAAAGAAAGCACATCTTTAATGAAGCTATCTTTAATTTTAGCTGACATGGTGTGTTGAGGACAACAGCAAGATTTACTTCTTATAATAAACTCTTCAGCAGAGCTTTCCCTCCATCTGTCCCTTTCGAAGGGTCATCTCTTCAATTATTTAGATGTGCAACTGAAAGCACCAAGATTAGATGGTGAAGCAAAGACTAAACACAGGTCTTGATTATCAGCTACCTTCCTCACAGTGATGAGCTTTTTGTACAGTGTCTAACAAAACTGATTGAAGTCTTATAGCTTAAACTGAGGAAGAGAACATTAAGCTTGGTCAGAGTAGCATTCCCATGTAAACTCATACAAGCAACTACAAATCACAATACTTCTCAAACAGCAGTATTTTTCTTTGGATTTTAATAACAAATATGAAATACATAACCAAACTTCAACTAATTAGCTAGGAAAGGCTTTGCAGTAAGCAGAAGAAACACTAAAAACAAAAGTAGCATTATTTTTTGATTGGTTTCAAATTCACTACAGTAAAATCATTAGAATTCAATTAAGTTTCTTCTGTGCTGTAATATGTTTAAGAATGAACACAGAAAAAATGCATTATTTTTGAACTGGAGTAGAAGCAATAGTTTGTCATTGACAAAGTAGATGTCTATCACCTTGATAGCTTAAAATTCAGTCCTTCTCTTGCAACGTAGACATCAAGTCTATAGTACATCACAACGATTTGTGCTCAAAGATTAAATATAAAGATTGTTAGCTTTTATCTTCTAAAGTTTCAAATTGGCTGCACGAAGAACCACTTGGTGGTTTTGAACCTGACTTCTACATCTTTCATGGAAAAAGGCAGAAATCACTTCCTGCCCAGTCCTCAGTTTAACTCATGACTTTTGAGACTTCAGATCTTCAATCATCTATTTTCCATGCTGACAACTGTTCATGCTTAGTCAAGTATCTACACCAAAGCTGTTCTGTATTTTTCATCATCCTTCATGCCTTCAACTGAGCTTTAAGCTCTACTATACTTTTTAGCAGGAAGGGGACCATAAAAAGTATTCAAAATGCTGATAACAAACTGGATTTATACAGTAACACAGCAGTCTTTTCTAGTTTACTCTGTATTCCTCTTCTGGTAACTGACAATTGCTTGTTTGACACCTACTAAATTACAACAGCACTAAGACCTTGCTCCTGCATAGTTATGGCCAGTTTAGCATCCATTATATTATATGTAAAGCTGGGGCTGTCCTCCTCAATGCAGCTACCTGTTCCCCTGAAACAACAGCACTAGAAATTCAATCATATGACTTTTTTCTGTGGTTCTTCTCAGCTTTCAGACCTTTACTATCCCAATTAATTTAGTATTAGTAGCAAGCTTTCTTCTCCATTGGTCACCAGGGCTTTTCCAGGTAATTTAGCAAAGTCTTAGATTCCCACAGCAATTTGTCCTGCCAAGAAGTGACTTTCTTTACTGATACAGCCAAGCATTTACTTCCACCTTATTTTCTTTACAAATTAAGGAATTATTTATCAGCACAAAGACCTTCTCTTCTTATGCTATGGCTTATTAGCTCCCTTTAAAGCTAGTGAGGGACCCTCTCAAAATTCACTTAAAAATTAGAGACAACTAAATCACTTTTATCCACATGGTTATTGACCCTCCATCAGCTTCCATAAAGGTCTCCTTACAAAAGTCACTTTGACTGTAAGAGAGAAGGCAGAGACTATAAGGATAGAAGTAGTGGACAGCTGCATAAATAACACTACTGACCAGACTCTGTCAGACATCAGCATCAGAGCCTTACAAGTGCTACAGTCTCCCTTACATAAATTTTGGCACCACACCTGCCATTCTCTGTAGCACTGGCAACGCAGTAGATTTATACAAGAATTTACACGTTATCAGCATTCTGCTCTTTCATCTTTGAGTATTTAGAACCAGAGTTAACATGATCAGCAGTGAAGTACAAGGACAAAGTGTATTATCAGCTACATCCACAAACTTTTCTCCTGCCTCTAGCATGTTAGATCCACCAGCTGAGGAATCCCTCACAAAGAAAAGTTCAAAAATTGACATCTCCAGTTTCCTCCCCACTGAACAAAGACACAAGTTATTTACTTCCCTGCAAAAGCTGTATCTACCATATATGTTTCATTTACATCCTCATCATCAGCAATTCCTACAGGCAGTGGAACCCTTCTGATCTGTAGGAAGAAAGCATCATTATCAGTTTTGATGCCTTTTGTTAATTAACCACAAACTTTTTACTGTATTTCTATATTAAGATTACTAGACTCATGATTTTAACACATTTGAACATTCCTTCTGCTCTTTTGTTTGTTTGTTTTGAAGGCAGTTGTCTCCATGCTACCCAGGTTTCCTCTGCTGTCTTGTAATTCTGCTAGATGGCACAAACTGGCACTCTGTCTCACAATCGATCCCCGTGTCGTACCTCCACCTCCTTCACTGTACTCCAGGTCACCCTGAGAGATTTAGGTTTTAAGAGCTGACTGGTTACCTTCTTTTTAAGAAGTTTTTTTTCCTAGTTTTTATACCATCTCTTTGAATGAGATGGACTTTGATACATGTATTTGATGATGCACAAGACTGGAATGACTGAAATCTTCCTTTAAAGAATGCAAATTAGTCTGTTCTCACCTACCATTTATTTGAGCCATGCTGTGTGGTGATAAGTGTGCAATAAGCACAGCTAGGCCACACCATGTGTGGTGTACATGTTGCACAAGCAGACACTTCCATTGACTCAAGTTAGGCTTCAACACCCTTAAAAAACCAAAACCAAACAGGGGCAGGGAGGACAGTACAAAAAAAACAAAAACAAAAACAGAACAACCCAAAAGACAGAGGCATGGATTTGATAAAATTAGATTTATGGCTGTCCTAAATGTCTGCCAGATTGTTTCTTGGTTTTTTTTAAAACATAGAGCGTTAGTTGAACTTTATTTGTTCATCGACTTATTCTCTCATTGCAAGATATCAGCACTGGAATAAATCCAGTTTCCAAGTAAGTAGTTCATATGTACTGATAACATTACATTCAAATGATGAAACAAAACTTGTGCTGAACAACAACAGTTAAAAGTCTGTAAGAACTAAACTGCAAAGACTGAACAGTATCATTCAGACTTAATTTTGTTCATTTTCCCGCCCACAGACTGCAGACTGTGCATCACTTCTTTACAAAAGAGATATGAATAGCTACAATTTACACCACAACATTAAATTTGCATTAGCTATAGAATGGATTCTCATCAGTTTCCAGAATAATGGTGTTTAGAATGAGGCTAATGCATTTCAAAACAGTTTACCTTGCAGTTCAAGATTGTGAAGGCAGGACCTTGATCTACCCATAAGACAAGATGGAGGTTCAGAAATATTATTTCTTCCATCTGTCTACAAAACCTCAGTGTTTAAAACAAGACTTTAGTACTTGGCATATTTAACATCCAACTGCCAGTCATGTTTAACTTCCAAATATTCAATATTCCTTCAGAGTAGAACAGTTACTTTAAAACGCACTGAAACAGGTGTATCTAATGCTCACCACATCACAGCAACTAACAAGTCACTTAACTACTTTTTTCAGTGAGGGACAGAACACAGCTCCCTAGTTTCCCCTCCCTTAGATTTAGCCTTAGTCTCAGAATAATTGAATTTTTTCTAGCTCCTCTGCACAATAAACATTCCCATTTTTGTAAGAATCAAGGTACTACCCTGCACATATTAGCCTCCCTTCACTACAGAGTCTTGGTTCATCTCTTCAGCATGAAAGAAAATATACAGTGAAGACAAAGGAGCCTTGCTTAAAGATGTAATACAGTAAGTATTGCTGGAGTCTCATCAAACTCTGGGAATTTTAGCAGGAACTTTTGCTACACGAACAGACTTAGGTCTGGTCACTTCCAACAATTTGCAAGCTAACCAGTGTAAGTAACGAAAGAAAGACTGGAGAAAGAAATGCAGCAATAAATCAGATTTTTCTTAACCAGAAAGTAATTATTCAAAATTCATAGATCTCTATAATATATCATATGTAATGGCACACAAAAACATTGCAAATATTACAGAATTTAAACTGAAGGTATGTAAAGGTGTTTCAAAGATACTAAAACCAATCTATATGACATCACTGCAGTTACATCACAGTAGTACAATATATTAAAAATTGGGAACAAAAATCACCTAATCAAGAACCTAAAAAGCTTCTCAAATAATTCAGATGGGTGACTTCTATTTCTCTTACAGACACAGCCTTATTTGAAGATTTCTCATCAACAATTCTTTAAAAGAATTTTACTGAGGCATAGCCATTCATTCTTGTACTCTTACGCAATTATGTTCTTGCATTAATTGTTTAAGATATTTTCCATGAAAAGTATTACCTCACCTTTTACTGCTGACTTCAGTTAGATTGATTCCTTGACCTGAAAAATTCATAATGTAAAAAAATTAAAAATTCTAACATACTTTTATGTAGAGAGCTGAACTACTCCAATATATAGACACCTACTCGGTAGGATCATACCAGCACTCACAGAAATGCTACAGTAATCCCCTTTCCCCTTGTCTCGAACTATTTGTGGTATTGATGTAAAAAGCATTTGTAGCCTTTTAACAGGAGTGCTCTTGCAGAACTGAACTTGCCTTTGGCATAAGCCTAGCAATTCTTATGTATTTACTCTTCGGCGTCTGAAGTTTAAGAAACTCCCCATTTCTTCCAAATTAAAATAATAACCTCATCCTAAAGCCACTTTTAGTATGTTCTTCCTTTCACTGACATATCTGGAAGTATAAGGGATTGCCCTACCATTCCCTTTCTTTGCAACATTTTCAGCTACAGTAAAACGCAAAAGCAGTCAGTCCAGCAGGCTCACGTCCAAACTACCACCCTGAAGTCTTGTCAAAGGCCCCATTGACCATGTCACAATTCTACTATATTAGATTTTATTTTTTTGTAACCAGTTAATTATGTCAACTGCAGAACAGACTTCACATAACTAATGCAGCAGTGTTTCTTGGGAGGCTGCAAAGCTGCCAGCACAAATATTTCAAGGCTTTTACAACAGCCAGTTTTTATGGTAGAGCCTCTCACATGCTGGTGTTTCAATCTTTACTGTGCTTAACATAAAGGAGAGATCTATGTTGTGAGGATACTGTAAAGCTGCTTTTGAGTATTAAAACAGATTTTAAAATTAAATATTAATTGTTAGAAAAGCGTGCATTAACACATACAGAGACAAGCAGACCTAGACTCAGTGGCCACAGTAAATTTAATCAGAACCCACACTCCATTAACAGCTGGAAGAGCTCCAGAAGCCGCCTGGACCCTTGGCCACCTGCCAAGACCACTGATTGTGTTTTAAGTCCCCTGAAATTACAAGGATTTACTAAAATATGCCGTTCTCCACTCTTGGTACTGTATTTACAATTTTCTTTTGTGGCACATATAAAAAGTAGCTGTCTACCTCACCACCAGTACACTTGCATGCTACAGATGTACGCAGTCAGACATACTTAATGCCACCTAAATTGCAACTCTGGTACATTTTGCAAATGAACTGTAGGAAAGGCACTAGTGACACCTAACATCAACAAACCAAAAGTAGCATCTAAGATTTGAATTCAAGTATGAAATTTAATCTATTGAGACAAAAATGAAAGCTTTCAAGCATTTACCAGAGCTATCTACATGTTAGAGACAAGCACCAAAATTTTTGTCCCAAAAGCTTCATTCAAGGCTACTGCTCATTAGTCATGGAACACACTAATACATAGTTCTTACAATAGCGTTGTACAGAGAACCCTGAAAGGAGGAGGAAGTGTTAAAACTAATCACAGTACCTGAAAGTCTTTAATATCAAAATGAGAAATTAGTTTGCCACATACCAAGAAATCTGATGAATATAATATCTCCCAAGAACATCTGCCATGCAGTTATCATTCTCTCTGGAGACCTTCATATGATACAGTATTTTACTTAGGTCAGATATCAGGACATCCAGGTTATGAAAAATAAATAAAAATCAAAGCAGGTAGTGATGATTAAAAAGTCTTGCAGGAACAGTGGTAGAAAGAGCAGCAGAAAACACCCCACAAAGCACAATACTGGTTCAGTTGCAGGTCCAGAATACTCTGGAAGTATTTGATGCACATGTCGTATGTGGAGTCAACTCAACTCTGAATTCCTTAAGCCCACACCAAGATCTGCCACGATTAAAGGAAGAGCTAGAATATCTGCACAAAGCGTGTGCATTACAACTCACACAGACTAGAAGCTGCTCTTGAAAGCACATCAGTGCAAGTATCTAAGTACCACCAAGTATCAGGTTTGATACATGGAAGCCTAACAGCATAAGAAAGGGAAAATATTCCTTGTCAGAATAACTCTTTCAAGCTCAGAAGACTACTGCACAATACAATGCAGCACTACAGTGCTAACTTTGTCCATCGCCTTCTCCAGTGTAGCTCCATGGCAGAGTAACCCAGCTTGTCAGCCAGATCCAGCCTCCTACCCCCTGGCATTCAACATGCTTTTGTTGAGCTCAGCTGGTGACCTACCCAGACAGTAGCCAGAAGCAAGACCAGCTCAGGCTGTGGTTTTTCCAGCCTTTTGCTTCCCAGCTAAGCTGAATTACATGATTTGCCACTCGGCAAGTGGGAATAGTCCTGCCTCCTTTTCCCCTTTCTACCAACAACCCCTTCGATCAGAAAGCAAGTTGATTCAGCCTATGAACCCAGCAAAAATGAGAACAAAACAAAAGCCCAAAACACAGACTTTTTGCCAGATTAGTTTCTGGTCCTTTAGCAAGCTGAATTGATTTACTGGATCATCAGACAAATACTAGAGCCAGCATAAACTAAGCAGTAGGAACTTGGCCTCCTTTTATTAAAGCCACAGACACAGCTGAGAAGGGCTTGATCACAGTTATTTATCCCTGTACCTTAAGCCACAGGTAGCACTGCTGCTCTGCTGCAATTCATACTGCTGGGACACAGTCTAATAGAAAGACCTCATGAGAAAATACAAATAGGTCACTCAGGAGAGAAACCACTTGAATCTGAAGCATGTCTCTTACTGAAGCAGCAGAGAGAAGAGACATCAGTCTCTGAACAAAGGCAAATTAAAACAGTGTGTTGGACCAATAGTAGATGCTGAAGGTCTTTTTTAGTAAGCCAGTCAACTATTAAATGAAACATGTAAAACACACAGCAGTGCACAGTGGCTGCACAAACATATGAATTTCAATTACAGTTCTCTTACTTTTTTTCCCCATGTAAATATTATACCTGCTTGCCCAAGATACTCATAGAGCAGCACTGCTGTGCAAGTCTTATAAGCGTACCCAACATGAGTGAAGTTAAAACCGGGAAGGATGAGACTGAAGGGATGCAAGACACCAAAGCCAAGAGTTTGCTCCTATCACAACAGGACAGACTCATTATTCCTGCATCCTGCCTGTCCCTTTTGCACTGACTGCAGTACTTGTCAGATCCCACCAGAAACTAAGTACTTAATTTCCTAAAAATATTTTCTCCTCCCTAAAAAACAGTTTGGCCAAAGGTACAATACCTAGAAGAGTGGAGAGGAANGAGGTAAAAGTGAAGGAACATCTAAAAATGAACCACAAGTTATCCCTTCCAACACTCCTACTAGGAGCATATAGTCAAGAGTCCCTAAAGACATACAGATCCAAGCAAGCTAATATAGCATTACCTCTTTGGCAAATTGTTATTCAGAGTAAGCATAAATTGTCCCTCAGGGGAAAGATTTACTAGAGACACAACCTTAGACTGGAAGGGGACACAGCGATGGAGGTATAAGTGATGTACATCCAAAAATAGAAGGAAAGAGACTCTAGGCATGGAAAAAAGGATATAATTTCTGTAAAGAAGACTTTCCATAGTCTCATATAACGCCAGGAAGGAGTCTCATCAGAGGACTAATCGAAAGAAGTAGAATAATTTTCCCATTTCTTGACGAAGAGGCAGGGGAACAGTTTGCTCGGGTTTCCTTATCACTTACTGCAAAACCCACAACATTACAGACACAATACTATGATGGACTAAGTCCAACACATTCATTTTTAGGTTCGGCTATAGACTAAAACTGTTGTCAGTGTCTCCCACTGGAACAAACAGAAGCATTTCCAAGACACCAAAAGCTACGACGGGTATGGACTACCTGTACTCCAAAGGAATTTTTACAAAGTCCCATGGCAGGGACTATACCTTCATTTCCTTTACATTTTAGTTGCCTAGAATTTGCTGCATATACATCTAACAACATTTCCCCTAAAAGACTGATATTTAAACTGCCAATATCAGAATTGTCAGATTTTACTGCTTCTTTTCTTGACATAGAAAGTACAATATTGATTAAGTGTTAAGAGACTTGGTATCTGTTGTTAGAGGATAAGCTCAGGAGTAGAGAGGCTTATTAGGATAATGCTGTTGGTAAAACCTATAGAAACACAAACTTCAAGCAGCAGCTGAGAGAGATTTCACTTTTTCATCTATTGCTCCTCCTCTTGAGGATCACCATTACAACCTTCCAAGTTTCAAAATCACTACCCTCCATGCAGGGAGAGGAACCAACAAGAGTCCCAGAAAGGATCTGGTTCACAGCTGGCACAGACCAAGGCTTAGCCTTACCTCTGCAGCAAGGCATCAAACAGCTCAAATCCCAGTGTGCTCTCTTGTCCACTGTTCCCAGCAGTGCTGGCATCCCATTCCTGTCCCTTCTGCTCCTCCCTGCCTGCCTTCACACAGGGTTAGTTTTCAGCAGGCAAGTGGCTGACCAGAGACACACACACACACACACTGCTGGCAGCTGGGCTCACCCGTGGAAAGGACAGGTTTTAGGGAGGTCCACACTCACAACGAAGCCCTGCTTTTATATTTAACAACTTGGCCAGAAATCAGATAAACACAACTGGAAACCATGTAATTCCCCAAATAAAATTCCCCTCTCGTCTGCAAAACACCCTTCCTCTTCTACATGTGGAAGCTTTAGATCCTTGGAAATCTCTAGGAGTGAAGGCATTACAGTGCAGTATTACTGGTGTCAGGTTGAGTTATTTCATACTTCCTGACCTTAAGTACACCTTGGAAGGGGGGGGTGGGGGGGGAGCCAATAAATAATTTAAATAGTTCATTAGTAAATCATCACGGAAAATTAACAAGATTAAATGTCTTTGGTTTCATACTGCTGGAGCTAAGTGACAAGGAAAGTGTCACCTAGGTTGAAGATGTTTATACTCACACAGGATATATTTTATATTTACAATAGTCATGCAACAATTTTGCAGTCATGGCCTGGATAATTGAAGATGACTAAGAATGTTGTGGAGTTTTCATTGATGGTTAGCTTAACTCAGCTTTGAAGTAATCTTGCACTATTTTTTATTTCATTCAAATTTTTGGTGGCAACTACCATTCCAAAACTTTATAGACATCCACAGCATGGGCACCTCTCTCTGATCAGTCACTCTGGATGCTTTAAGAGCAGATTTCAGCATCCACAACCTGTGCCAGCTTGACTGGCCCAAAAGCAGAGCTGCAGGCTGGATTTGTTCGACTGCACTTCTATCACTGTTCCATTTACCATGCCCCTCCCAGGTGGCTGCAAAGCTGTCTGCTCACTGGGGGAGCTGTGAAACAGGTACCTTGTGCAATAGTGAGCGCTGCCAACTCCACCAGAAGTCCCAGTCAGATACTCCTAAGCACTTTCCTTTGTGCATTACTCATGCAAATACATGTAAATGCACAGGATCTCAAGGCTTTCGGAAACACTTCAGAAAGCAATAACTTAATTAGGCAGGAAATAAGCTTATCTATCCTGGAAGATACAGTAAAATTCAATAATACCAATCCTTTGGATAGTCCATTAAAAAAAATTTTAAAACTTGCAAGCTCCCCTCAGTTACGTGGTGACAGCGCTGTGACTCACTGCACACTGTTTATTTTATGTTCAAGGAGTCCAAAAGCTGAGCATTTTCACTCCTGGTTTGTCTGGCCCCTTTTGTCCACCCTACCTCAAGCTCTGAGACATTAGATATATCTGAAGACTTAAATAAAACTGCATGTTTTTCAAAGAGTGGTTAAGAAGTCTAGCACAAATTGTAGAGAGATTGCTGTATGGCATAACTACATCAACAACTATGCTGTAACAAAGTTTAGCATTCCTGGACTAAACAAACTTCAACAACTGAGAGATCATTTCCATAAACTAAGTACACTATATGGTTACAGCCCACAGAATTATATTTCAAGTATTTGACATATCAAGCACTTGAGGAGAGAGAAAAACACTACTACCCAGACAACTACTATTAGTCCATATTGCATGGTATGGAAAAGCAGGATGCATCAAAAGCATGGAGCTGAGCTCCAGATACACTCCATAGTACCCAGAAAGCCGAGTATTTGCACCCCTCAGCAGAGCTGCCTAGCATGGGAGGTTACACAGCAACTTCTGTGAAAAACTTACATTCAAGTAAGGGGAAAAATAGCAAGCATGAATCTGACAAACTAATTCTGAGCTCAGACTTGCCAGCTAGGGAAGCAATGGTAGTAAAGCATGATCCTTGAGCTACGTTTTCTCTACAAACTATCTCAGCTCTCGGTTTTTCTTCCACCTACTTGAAGCCATAGTATTAAATTTCATCATCCAAATGATCCATGCCAGCTTGCACCACTGTTTGAGTCTGTTTGCAATAGCAGGTGAAGAAAAGCAGGGAAACCTTTGCAGTAAAACTACTTGTCTTTATGAGTAGCTATACAACTTCATTTTGAGAACTCCACACAACCAAGTCTTTGTTCTTCCTTTAATGAAGGTTTTTTATATTTTAAATACAGTGCTTCCCATGTCAGAAATTAGTGTGTCCCAAATTAACTCTTTTCAAAGCCTTTGACCAGCAAGTCCAGTGTTCACAGAACATTTCAAACTCCTCCACTTTTTTGTTCCTTTTTTTTTTTTTGAGGAATAGGCTATATATATTTCAAGACTATCAGCAAGACACAGATGATCCAGATTTCTTTCAGTTTTGCTTATCAAAAGGCCACTATTGGTCAAAATACAAGTCTGACTGAAGAACAAGCAATCCTGAAATCTCAGTTATGTGCTTATATGTAATACAGATCTCCTGGATGATGTCTTCAATTCAAAACGGGTCCCATAGCAACACAAATAAAAGCAAGTAGGTTACTTCAGGTGTTACTTTTCACCACCTGAATACAAGGATGTCTATGCCCCTGTGTCCAGGTTTCAGCTGACATTTTGGCCAACTCAACTACATAAAGTAACACACATTAAAATATGATAGTTTAAATCAATGTCACCTTGTAAATTAAAAAAACACAGCATCTCTTAAGCAGGGAATGTAGTTTTAAAGTGAATTTTAGCCTTTCTATTGAGATAATCATATGCACATAGCAACAGCAACTTCAGTGACTGAACTACTGTCTGCCAGCTAGACATATTTCTACATCCCTCACCTGTTTTCATTTCTGAACTTTTCAGCATTGCGCTGCCACAAGAACAGCATGCTATCTTGTGACAAAATCAAACAAGAAGAACGTTTTCATGACCCTAGTAAGTCTTAAGGCACATGGATAAAACGAGCATTTTTACATGTCAAATACTATAAGGATGGCTTAGCAACTTCAGCAATACAAAGACAGCCTCCAAACTACCCATCATTACATACATTCTACTGTAAAACAGAAACATGGCTTTTCAGGAAGGAGTCTCCACATTTTGAAGGGCATTTATAATGGGGTGAAGAAGATCTCAGGCAGATTGCTCCAGAGTAACTAGCAAGAAGCAGCCCATTGTAAAGGAGTCATCACCCATTAGAACCCAATGAACCTTCACAATTTAAGGTTAAGCACCTAAGAAGTTACTGGAAGAGCCTGAAAGTAGTGGTTGCTCCTGCATGATGCGCTGGTCACCTGAAAGATGAAGTCACTCACATTCAGCCAGGAAGCTCAGTAAGTCATTCACAGGAAAATTAAAAACTTGACTTAAACATGAAAGTCTGGGAGATGTCCTCAACAAGACAGGAATATTAAAAATATCCTATTGAATGACATCTTCCAAGGAGAAACTTGCAATATACTTCTCTGAAAGATTCATCAAGTACAAAAATAATGTCTGACGAGTAATTAGCTTGTAAAGTGAACTTAAAGCACCAATACCAACCCCAGGTAACTGTTCTAACATGGGGATAGAAACCTCAACAGGTGGGAGAGATTGTGGAGAAGGAAGAGAAATCCACCACACACCAAGAAAAAGGCATACTGCACTAGCAATAGTCAAGATAATCAATATTTTGATAGTGTTTTGCTTTGATGTACTGCAACAGAACAAGCAGAGGAGAGACAAGGGGTGCAGGATTCCGTGAGCTCAGAGACATCTGAACCCTATTAACATCCCTGAGCCAACACAGCCTGAAGGACATTGCTCACTCAAATGAAATAACCAGCCACAACTGCCTGCAGCTGTAGGTAGAAAGAGAAAGCAGCATTGTTGAATCAGCTGAAGCCCAAAATAACAGCTGGTAAAGCTGCTGTATCAGGAACAGAATGGGCAAGAGGTTCCAGAATCAGTGGTTGCATTGCTTTTTGCCTGCAAGCAGGTACATGGGTTTGTTACCAAGCACTAAGGTTTTGTTTCTGTAAATGACTTTTACCACTTATCTTCTGTGAGCCTGATGAATATCCAGAAAGCTTTTCTTGTTTGGTCCTGTCCACTGTGTAATCATAGGAGAAGGCTGGTTAACATACCACACACTGCAAAGCGAATCATGAGTCAGGCAAAGCACATTAATCTGACAATTCTCCTTAAGACCTAAAAGAATTATTAAACAAAAAAAACTTCTTTTCAGTTCTCCTCTGCCGCTGAGGGCAGGGGGGAACACACATCGAGAGCAGCAGGGAGATCCTAATTTGCATCAACCCCAAGGCACTGCACAGGAAGTTGGTATCAAGCATCTGACACTGCATTTCAGTTTGAGTGAGTCATTTCTGAGTCCTCTACCTGCAAGTTTGCAGTGACTGAGGAGGTTTGGTAAGGGCTTTCCAGTAAAGTCAGCTTGTCTGAGACTGCTGTCTTTCCCAGAGAGACAACCAGCTCTTTTGAATAGCCAGCTGAGACAGCATGCGCTGATAAGTCCTTCCTCTTCCAGAAGTAAAAATAGATATCCCATTCCTGAACTCAACTGTTTTCTCAGTTTTTGGTATTTTGCAACTTGGTCTCCCAAAACTAGCTCTATATTCAGCTCAAAACACAAAGAGTCAGAAAGACCAAAGTGGGAAGCTCAGACATTAGCAACCTTGCTTTTGTTATGGCAATCTTCTGACTTTTGCTCAGCTCCAGGAAACCATAATACATGAGATTTGCACATTGTAAAGGGCCCGGCAACCACAAACTTTAACAAGTATTTCTCTCTTAGCTCCTCTAGAAAGTTTTGTTATAATTACCCAGAACCCAACCCACAAGGGTCACACCACACCATAACACCAATAAACACTACAGAAAACTTACATTTCTGAGAGAGAAAAGCACACTGAACAAATAAAAAGCACAGCCAGCAACACTGACATCATAGCCTGCTGTACCAAAAATGCTTTTGGTACCCACATGATCTAGCAAAGGTCTACAAAACACTGGGCAACGTGATTATTGAGGCTTGGCACCACAAGCTAATCAGATACTTCTCAATTTCAGTTCAGAATAGTAAAACTATTAATAAGCTGCTTTTTTTAAACTGGTCTTAGGCTAACCAAGTTGGGTATTTTCCTCTCCCCCCTCCAAAAAAACTCCCAAAAAGTCTGTGACTGCCACAGCCACACACTTGATAGCCTGCAAGAGACTATTTAAGGTAGGATTCTCAAGAATTGTTATCGTTCAGAAGTTCTTCCAGATGTTGGCATTTACCTCTAAAAGCAACCTCAAAAACTCCAGCCCCTAGGAAACCATTACAACTTTTCTGAAGACATTTAGTCTCTGGATATGCAAGTTATGAAGTTAGATGGTTCTAAAAACCAAGATGACCAGAAACCAACAGGTACAATATAGACACTTCTGTCATTTTCAAAATACACGACTATTTCAAGAGGCTAAAACACTTGAGAAAGGTCTCCTTGTTGAAAATGCAGAGTCCACAGTGAGAGTTCTCTACTCAAGTGGGTTTTTTAACTGTGGACAACAATTTAACTTGAGGTTACTACACATGAAACAGCTATAGATAGAAGATCAGTGGTCAGTCAAAGAGCCCACACTAGAGCTACACAAGTCCCTCTAACTGTCCTAAGCTACTATAAAAATTCACCTTAAAGTACACACATCAGACACTTCCCTTTATGCTCCCTGCAGTGTTTGCAGTTCCTCTTTTAAGCTGATACTGACACTTATGAATATGGCCTTTCGTGGTATACAACCCCTACCCCATCCACTTTCTGCATTTGTTTTTCTGTTAGCACATCTCCCCAAATGAACTTGCCACGGGATCAGACCAGTACCAGAGAGAATGGAAACCAGTCCAGCAGCCCCCTTTAGAAGACTTCAGTACTATGGAGGCTGTAGTTTGTCTAACCTTATGCTAGCTTAAACTGGCACTTCCTTACAAGGAAGTTATTTTCCTCCATCTCTTCTGTTTTTGCATCAACTCCACATTCTTTGTGCTGGCACAGCTGTTTGTATAGCTGGACCATGAGCTTCAATGAATTATGGTCCATCTAAAAAGCTCCTCAAAATGTATTACTTTTGCTGGATTATCACTTCGGAGCTGAGTAATAACTGATAAGGAAAACAGATATGGCTGAACTTATTAACCAGGAAGACTGGAATGGCAGAGACTTGACTGATAAAATGCAAACACAGGTATAGCAGAGTTGTGAGACAGCACATGACTAAGACATCAGGAAGGAGAGGAGGGAAAATGAAAGACTAAATCAGTTATCTCAAGCAGCTGAAAGGTAGTTCTGTAAGCCTCAATCTCACCAAGGAGCTCCACAGACTTTAAATAATGGCACATAAGGGAATGTGATTTTTTTCAGTTTTGTCTTACAATCTAAAAGGATCATGCATATAGTCACAGCTGTGAATATTAGGATTGCCTTGGGAACTTACAATGCACACAAAAGAGTTGGATTAGACCAATTACCTTGCCTCAGTACACGAGGTAGCTGGAAAATCAAGTACTCTAGAAGGTGTATGGCCATTAAGTACAACTATTCAACCTCATCCTTTGAAGATAAAGCTAATGTTTTCTTTTCAGTTTGAGATCCATCACTACAGCATTCAGCTACTTCAAACAATTTTCACAACACCCTTATTAAGCAATCTCTCAACACACAACTAATTAACTTATTATAGTACAACCCAGGCTCTACAGGAAGATCATAAGACAGATGATCACATAGCAAACCACATGCAAGAAGTCACCATCTCAAAAATTCAAAGCTAACCCGTTTCACCACGTACCAGGATGCAGACTATGAAAACTAATGAGGTTTGTCATTACCATCCCATAGCAAGGCAGCAATTTCTTGGACTGCTTCAACTATTTTGCTAAGTGCAAACACATGGTTTACCAACAGTGAAAACGAGGAAGAGAAATCAGAACTTGTGTTAGACATTTGTATAGTAAGTACCAAGTAAAGAAATGGAAACATACCTTGGAAGTAAACATAAAATAATGAGTTCATACTGGAATATGAAGATGAATATGTACTACTTTCAAACCTTTAAAACCTCATAGTTAACAACCAAGATGACTAACCTCTCAGCAAGTCAAGATATCCATAAGCCAAAATGACTACAACTCCTGAGTGCTTAGTTTTGGCAAGATTACACCAAAGAGCTGTAAATAATGGATAGTTTCACCTTACTCGAAAGTTGTCACGAGGTTGCACAATGTACAGCTAGCGTATGGATCCCTAAGGCACAAGGCATTTTCAAGGAAGAACAGAAAACAAGACTGTAGAGCAGGAACCGAATAATGGGGTGAGTCAGTTACTACAAACCAAGTTTGCCACCCTGAAACTACAGAAGGAAAATAAACATCTGCCAGGCCCTGGCCAATGGGCATAATGCAAGTGTCTGCTTTAATGAGCAAGGAATTCAAAAATAATACCCTAGAGACTCTTAAGGCATCTGGTGCAGGATACTCAAATAAGACAACTAAACTGAGCCAACAAAACTAATTCATGCTGCCCATTTGCTTCATAGAACATTGTCCAGCCCTCTCTGCTGGGGTTAATGAAATTCAGTTTCAAAAACCCACAGGAAAAAAAAAATTACCCTAGCCTTTGCAGCACCTTATCTTGCAGATTGGGAGAAACTAGAGAAAGCAGTTTTGAAACTGCTGTCAGAGCTCTTTCATAGCTCCTCCACTCTCATCCCCAACAAAAGCTATCGTATGTATCCCTTTCAATAGTTTACAGAAGGACATGAAATATCACTCCCTTTTGTATTTCATGGAGGCATGTTTACTACCCTTAACCTAACCATAATATTTACAATTTTTTATTTTTACTAGTCCATCCACTCACTTTCAAAAGCAGTATCAAATTAATTTCTGCAGTACACAGAGCTTGACATCCAAAAAAGAACCAAGTTTTCAATGAATAGCTCTTCCTGTTCTGCTTCCTTCTACATGCAAACATCTGGGCTGAGTGCCCAACTGACTGTTTAAAATAGTTTTAATTGCTTTATTATCTGCTCTGATGTAATCAATGCTTTTTAATACATTGTTTCTTCCGGCTTCTTAGAAAGTGCCTTCTCCCACATAGTCTAACACCACCTCCATTAAACAATTCATAAGATTTTTTTTTTCCCAAGCTCACTGTTTAAAATCTTGATTAGTACCTTTAGTTTTACTTTGCCTTAGTTTTAAAAAGCCACTTATAACACAGCTGCAGCAGTGATGCTCTGCATTAAATACAAACAGTAAGAACACAGCTGACAAGTGACGAGTAGCCCTCCCCACCCCAAGACAGTTTCCAACCAACCTGTTGTGCTGACAGCCAGAGCCATGAGTCAACATTATGGTCCCACATCCTCAGGGTGCCATCAGTCACACCATCATTTAAGACTATATTAAAAATATGGACACAGAAGTTATCAACTCCTGTAACTTATGAAGGCACACCATCAGTACTAAGTGCTGTGGGCTTGTTTTTGTCAACTGATCTCACCCTTTCTTTAATGAAAACTAATCATAAGCATGTAGTTTTTATTCCAAAGGGCATAACCTAGTTTTCAATTATTTAGGTTTCATCTTTCTACAGAACAATTCAATAAC
Organism: Edolisoma coerulescens; assembly: GCA_013397115.1. Taxonomy (NCBI): domain Eukaryota; kingdom Metazoa; phylum Chordata; class Aves; order Passeriformes; family Campephagidae; genus Edolisoma; species Edolisoma coerulescens. The sequence goes on from VWZW01000171.1 coordinate 197,508, forward strand.
ATTTTTTCAGTGTCATTTTCCCACATGTACAATGTTTCAGGCTAGAAAGTTCTTAGGAGAGATGCTAGGCAAGTCAGGACTAAGAAAAGTCATTTATGCCACAACCAAGAGGTTCCACTTCACCTAACAAGCTCTCCAGTGACATGTTAAAACACAAGGACAGGCACTAATAAGTGAGCTACTTGTGTATTTGGCTGGATAAAAGTTTGTAACAGGAAAGACCAGTATACTAGCTAAAAAAACCCCCAAACTGAAAACTGACTAGAACAGACACTTTATAGCTTTCTCTGCAGATACAGAAGCATTCTTAATGCGATCAAACACATCTTACTGCATGAGAGGGAAAGAAAGATACATTTACACATCATGCTTTCCCCGCCTCCCCCCCACCCCGTTTCTAACCCTAAAGGTGAAGGAATCCAGGAGGTACACTGATAGATAAGAGTCCCACAGCTCTCTTTTTATTATTCTGTCCTGGTGTTGTTCCACTTCTGTTAAACAGATCAAGCAAGATTACAAGTGAGAGTGCAACAGTAGCATCAAGCTCACAGTGCCTCATGCGAGCAGTTGAAGAAGGTAACGGAGTTTATTTTGTGTTGAATTCTTTAGCCACAGAAAGTACACTCTTTCTGATGTATTCCTCAAAATGCTGGGGGGAAGTAATTTTATCCATGTATTCTTGTTGCCCCGCTTGCTTATTAGGCAGCAAGTGCCAGTGAGAAGTCAGGCACTGTTAAATTTTTGGATCAGCTTGTAATCATCCAAGAAACAGATGGCGATTACAGATTCCAGGGGCTGGGAGGGGCTGTTTGTTTTTGGTTGGGGTTTTTTTTAAACTTGTACAGTATGCTCAATAACTTCATTAGGCATTCATGCTCTTCTCCTAAATACATTTAATTTAATGGTTGACACAGTAGGCAAGCTCTCCAGCAGTCTGTTCTTTACCTCAAAATTAGTTACAAAAAACCCCACTTGTATTAGTTTTCTGCCATCTTTCAGGATGATGTTTTGAAGGGCCTAAACCTACAAATTCCCAGCTTTCCGAACAAGCTCCCAACAGAAGCAGGCAACCAATTCTAGTCGCACACTCACCATCATTGTGCCTGGGATGATTATCATCAGATGCAGAAAACACAGAATCTGTGGCTTTCATTTTTAGGCACAGAAAACAAGGATGGAAGAATTACTTCCAAAAACACTAGGCAACAAGTTACATGCCACCTTCCTTCCCTCTCCTCCTTCCTACAGTTATTGGAAATCCAGCAGCAGTGACAATACAAAGGTAAGAATAAGGATGTTATTTACCACATCACTTGTAAATGAAATACAATTATGTTAGCTAGTTAAAAATATAGCTTTAAGTCATACTAACCACTGAGTTTAAATACTTATTTCAGTAGCACAGCCAGATTATCTTTGACACAGGGTAAAAGACTGAGATAAAATCAACAGTTAATGATGCAGATGCCTGCAAGATCCAAGCGCTGACAATTAGTCTTTGCTGCTACAAGTCATCAGTATTATAATCAGATCTTCAAAATGGGACACAGTTGCTTTCCCTTTCACTTAGCAGCAAGCTTCATTCCACACCATATGTCAGAATACTGAGAAATGAATTTACAGCTCTGAATGTGAACACATTTTTTCTTGCTTCGTAAGACATGGGTAATGTTCATATGTTTTCCTCTCACATGCCCTTTGAAGTTATTACAGAACTTGACTGCATTACCAAGCAGGATTCTGCATTAGGTATCTCCCTACTTCTACCTAAACAGCAACTGAGAGTTGCTTACAGTTTCTTGAATGGGGGGGGTAATTGATAAGAACCGTGGGTAACAGACATGCCTCTGTAAAGTTTTTCCCCCCATTAAGAATTCACACCTCTGCTGTCAGCCCTCAGCTTTGTGGCACCAATGTTCAAGTTTTCCCTTCAGAGTCATGTTTCCTCCTAGGACAGGAGAGTTAAGAGAACAGTTTTAATATTTTTTCCTTAACTTCTTCACACATTTAATTTCAAACTCTGAAAATCCTCCAAAACTCAACAACCAAGTATAGTCCTAAGATTAAACAGTTAATAAACCTGCAGAAAAATAATCTTTTTCCTTTTTATCTTCACCAAGTGTTTCTTTCCAAGACATGCAGCAACATCAGAAATGTAGGAACTGCATCTCACTTCACTGTTTCGATATATACGTATTCCCCAAGCCAGTTACTAAGACTCAGAGACTTCTATTGCCTCATTAATTGATAGGCACTGCAGGCAGTCTTAAATGTAATTTTTCAGATTATTACTATGTTCTAAGTTTAATTACTATCATCATGAACTATGATCTATGCTCAGTTCCTAGTCTAGCCTTTGCTTATAGATTTCTGTTTATTCTGCTAAGAAACCTAAGGATCCTTAATTCCTGCTCCTAATTAATCCACACACATTCTTTGTATTTCTCCCATGAGAAACTCTTATTTGTGATAACAGAGTTAAACCATGCTGCACACTTATTTTCATTTGCTGGACAGTGCCACACGAAGCATTGCAAAATGACAGGAAAAGCATCTAACAGAGGAGCTTGCAACACTTCAGTGCTGCATTCTTGGCCAAGAAGAGATATTTAATTTGGATGCATCGAATTAACTTTTTTTTCCATGCTCTCTCATTCAGAGGGATTTCGCTTCCACAGGGCCTCCAAGCATTACTCATGACCACATTTTGCAGCGATAAGGAAATGGAATGCTATCTGCAGAACACAACAGATATTCACACCTACAACCATTACCTTCATGTAAACACAAAGCCTCTTTTCTCTGAGCCTGTTGTGTTGCTGGCATTGTTTTCTGAGCCTCTCCGATGAAAGGATTTCAGTTCACAATTTTGAATCTTCTGTGCATGAACCAACACACTTTATTACATTTTCTACTGGGAACAGCTACGCACACTGCAGCAGATGATTGCAGGACAGTGATCACATACAGTGTTGTGTTTGTCACTATCTACTTGGTTATTGTTTGTTCTAAAGAGGTCTTTCCTCTAGAAGTAGCGGTATTTCCAGTGTGAACTCACATACCAATGAGCTGCTGCAACAGGAAGATCTCTGTTTTCATCAGTGATCTTCTCCCTCTCTCATCAGGGAGACAGTGAACAGCTAGCACACGCTGCCATTCAGTACAAGTCACCCTGCAATTACCAGCTTGCTTGCTTTCATTAAAGAGGCCTGTTTGGGAATTTTTCTATGAATAACACTAGCCACTAAAGAAGGAGCAAAAGAAATTTGTGTATTTAAGCCAAATTCAGGCAAACAGAATATTATGCACTTCCACAATTAAAGATATTTCTGCTTTGTAGATAAATACTGTCTCACCAGTTCATGACATAGGATGTCACTGCTCACAACTGACCTACAGAAAACTTGAAATCCTTTGTCACCATTTCCTACAGCTCACAGGGCTACCTTAAGCAGACTGTTCAGCTTCACTGGAGCTTCTCCTCTGTCTGGTATGTACAGGCAAAGCATTTCCCCATGATCTTCACTTCAGGCACTGTGCTGTTTAACACAGCTCTAACAGGGCTCAGTCTTGATGCACAGACTCCACGCTTTGGGCAAAAACTACTGAAACATCCACAGAGGAAAAAAACTCATGTGACATGGATGTGTAGGAAACAAAAGCAGTAGCGAGTTAATACTACAGGCTGCTCTGCCGGTTTCATGTGGCTGTTACAAAATTTGTAGTCTAATCTCAAATTGCACATTGACATTCTTACAGGCTCGTTACACAGCAGCAGACGTAACCCATGCAAACCCGGCACAGGCGTACAGGCTTCGCTCCGCCAGCAGAAGGGAATACGTTTTTTGCTCAACTGCCCTGATACCCGATTTTTGGCGCTCTTTGGGCTCTACACTTTTAACCTGCCACGGTGGCTATTTAAAGACGCAAAGCTGCGACCTGAGACTCATAATGCCCAAACCATGTGATATCTTTACCAGGCTCCTAATTTTAATGCAGACCAGCGCCCGGCCGGGGGTTCTCCCGGAGCCCGGGCCGCCCGTCCCCGCAGGGTGATGGAGCACTTCGCAAATGGTGCAGTTCTGCCGCCTTACCACACCAAGCCCTTCCTCCTCCCCTCCCCCGCGCACACCGGCAGCGGACACTTGCCGAAGCGAACTGCACGGACACCGGACGAACTTGGCCAGTTCCCACTGATAACCGGGATTTTCCCCAGCTGCAGCACATCCATGCATCGCCCGCGGGCGGCCGGCGGCAAGAGCGGAGCTGCTCGGGCTCCGCTGACAGCACCGTCCCCTCCCGGGCACCTCCCGCCCGCTGCCCCCGAGCGGAACCGCGGGGCGAAAGGGCGGACACGGGCTACCGCAGGCACTCGGCACGGCCCCGCGCATCACCCGCGCCCGGGCAGGGCGCTGCAGCCGCTCCCCCGCCGCACTCC
>VWZW01000171.1:202242-244027 GCA_013397115.1 Edolisoma coerulescens
CGCCCGCCCGCCACGCACCGCGCGCCCGCCCCGCCCCCGCGGGAACAGCGGAGCGCCGGCTCTGCCGCCCCACTGCGCATGTTCCCAGCGCGCGGCGCCTGCGCGGCCGCGGGCAGCGAGGGAGCGGGGCCGTCGCTCCTCCGTCCCCTCAGGGACAGGGGCCTGCAGCGATGGGTTGCGGCTCGGCGCCGCCCGGGGGAGAAGGTGGTTCTCGTCCGCTACCCTCCGGTCCTCACACCCATCTCCAGTCCTCTGAGAAACCAAGCCTGTCGTCGCCCTAGTCTTCAGCTAGCTAGTCGGTCACACCTTAACTTTGTGCAGTTTGGGTGATAGTTACTCCGGTTTCCCGTTCCCTCTCTGTAAAGGGACCTGTAGGAGTGAGAGGGACTTCTGCGGCAGGGCTTTGCCAGCTGCTCCCGCCCCAGCTCGGCTCCCTGAGCGGAGTGGTTCCTTACAGCCGGCGTGCAGTTAATACAGAAAGCTCAGTCCTGTGCAGGAGTATTGCACCCCTATGACCTCACTGTCCCGTTATACCCCCAGCAGAATGTTTCTTGGCTGCCTCCGTGGCCACAGAGGATGTGGTCAGTGACAGGCGACGTCCTGCAAAGGCACATCTGCTCAGCTCAGAAATACCGAACACCCCACACACTTTGCTCCGCTGTATAATGAGGAACCTCAGTGACACTTGCCGTCACTGTTCAGGGTCAGTACCCATGGGTAACACAGAGCATACCTCTCCTGTGCCTTTACCATAGGTCATCTGCCAGCTTCTGAATAATACAAACTGCTGCAGATCTTGCTTTGTTCATCAGTTGATACTTCAGTGAGGTGACCAGATCCCGAGGGAGAAGTAAGAGCAGGGCTGCTCCATGAGGTGGACGAACCACCAGCGAGGGTCATCCCAGTGCAACCAGTGCCCTCAGTGACAAGGCATGGTCCCAAAGGGCCCACACTCAGTGGGCAGGTTGCTGGCAACAGCACACATCATATCAGCAGTCCCAGAGAAGCTGAGGTGATGAACCAGGTCCATCCAGGAAGGCACAATGTAGGCACAGGGTCTATCCAGGGCCAGAAACGGAGGTGCAGGCAAGCTACCTACAAGAGAGGTCCAAGATATAGCCAGAATACAGAGCTGGAGACAGGTATGCCTGCAACATAGCTCAGGCAAAGACCTAAACTGTGTCCTGCCTGAGCTTAAGTAGAGGTTCTGGGCAGAAGGTATTCCCAGGTGTGGCTGTTCAGCGCAACTAAGGTCAATACTTGAGTCTGGGACCCCAACACAGGCTTACATATTTTTAAATATTTTTAAAACCTCTCCATTTCTCTTTTGCCATTGTGATTTCAACAGCAAAGTTATCTATCATGCTGGAATCCAAACCAGTAATGTTTAATCTCCCTCTTGCATAGAAACAGTTACTGGGATTTATTATATGGTCCCTTTCCTTCATCTTATGGAGAGTAGGACAAAAGAGAGATGTATTTAATTTTCTGTCTTTTTTCTTTTTTTTTAGCAGAATTACTTAGGAGTTACAAAGATACTAAACTGTAATTTTTGTTCTTGAAAATAGATTCAACAACAAAAAAATCCCTTATATTCTGCTGCAGTCAATGGAAGCAGCTGAGTAGTCAGCACCTTTGAATAAAAGCAGGTCACTTAGATGCCTAAATATAGATTTGAAGTCAGACTTTCGGAAGAGTTCAGTACCCATTTTATCCCTTACATTATGCTTAGAACATGACATCTGAGCATCGTTCAATGCTGCACACATCAACATGACTAACATCTCCCACATACATGTCTTTCATCATCTTCGCAGAGTAAATCCACATAGCAAAGCATTTTGGTTTATAAATAATAAATAGCAAACATTTTAGAAGGTTTTTTATAGGGAAGGCTGAGGAAAGAAGTTGCTCTTTTTTCCAGAAGACTTTCTTGTCATCTTGGCCTAGATTCTAAAGAGCTCTTCCCTGCAAATATGAGTTCTCACTAAAGAAGGTTGTTTTATCAGAAGAACGAAAGATGTTGACCGTAACAATTACAGCAGAATTAATAAAACTCAAGGGCCTGGGCTATCTACGTGACAAGGTCTGAGGCAAAGATTTATCCTCTTCAATTTTAAGTACCATGAACAAAGATGATTGTCCGTACTTGCCTTTCCTCTAGGAACCACTGTGGGCACAGTTTTTCCACTGAATCCATGACATAGATGCAGCTGGAAACAGGGGTTGCTTGAAGAGAAAACTTTATTGCACTTGCAGCCTACACTCCTCTTGGGATGTCTCTTTCCCTCAATTGTAATCCCATCCCTTAAAATAGAACAGAGGCTGAGGCCCTCCAGCCAGTGCCCACAGTAAAAATTTTCCCAGTCCACTTCTTGCAGCCTAGACTTCCCTTTCAAACCCCATTTAACTCACCTTCAGCTGGAGCTCCAGGGCTCTCTCTCCCCCAGTTCTACCACTAACCCTGAGGGCAAACATAATTTTATGCTGAGTCACAATGCAGGGTCCCTACCATTGCCCACACCAAAGTATTGTCACAGCCACATTCTTCTCACAGTCTACCCCTTCCTTTGACATGTTCCCTTTTAAGCCCCCTCCATCTGCAGCTCTAGGCTCTCTCTGTCCAAATGCTCACCTTAACACACAGATCTTTAGACCAGGACCCCCAGCCAGTGCCCTCAATAAAATATTCTCCCTGCCACATTTTCTCTAACCCACACCTTTTTTTTTAAGAGCTCCTTTCTAGCTCCGTTCCAGCTGCAGCTCCAGGTCCTCTGTGTCTCTCAGCTCTAACCTTAAGCCTCAAATAAACCATCTTGTGGGCTTTGTATGTGGTGCCAGTGCCCACATCAGGAAGTTCTTGCTGCCAAGTTCTTCTGGCAGCCTACACTTTCCTGGGACAGTCACTTTCTAGCCCTGAGCCAGCTGCAGCGTTCTCTCTTTCGTTCTGTCAAACATAACCTCAAACCTCACCCTACACCTAGAAGTTGAACCTTGGACCAGGCCCCTCAGCCATTGCTTCTACCTACAAGTTTCTGCAGGCAAGCTATCCCCGTGGCCCAACCTTTTCCCTATCAGCTGCTCTCACCAAGCCTCCCTCTGCCTGGAGCTCTAGGCTCTCTTTGGCTCCCAGCACCAGCCCTAACCCTCACACAAGCTGTACAGTGGGCTTCAGACCAGGACTGCTGAGCACCAGTCAAAACAAAAAGTTCTTGCGGCAAAGTTCTTCCTGCACCCCAGGTGTCCTAGGCCTGTTCTAACTGCAGCACTGCACTCTCTTGTGTTGTCAGAAATAACGCCAGCTGTAACTCCAGCCACAAGAGTAGGCTGAGCCTCAGACCGGGCAGCCCTGCCAAGCTCTCCTTGAACTTAGACTTCCCCTTAAAAGCCCCTCTCTAACACCCCTCCTGTTGGAATGTTAGGCTCTCTCTTTCTCCCAGCCTTAACTTAAATCCTGATGTAAACATAATCAAATGCTGTCACCCCCCTTTTAATTCTCAAGCCAAAACGGTCACCCAGCCAAGTTCACTTTGCAGCCCACTTCCTTTCTAAGTCAACTCTCAGTGCAGCTCTAGACTCTCTTTCTTTGCACGGCAAAGTTTTGGTAGTGTGGGGGGCTATAGGAGTGGCTTCTGTGAGAAGATGCCAACCCATGCTGGAGCAGTCTGCTCCTGAAGGACTTGCATCCTGCAGAAATGGCCCATGCTAAAGCAGTTCGTGAAGAACTACAGCCTGTGGGAAGGACTCATGTTGGAGAAGTTCACGGAGAACTGTCTCCTGTAGGAGGGACCTCACACTGGAGCAGGGGAGGAAGGAGAAAGGAGCAGCAAAGACAGTGTATGATGAACCGACCACAGACCCCCATCCCCTCAGTGGGGGGAAAAGGTGGATAAAATTGGGAGTGAAGTTGAACCTGGGAAGGAGGCTCCCTCTGTCCAGCTGAGGAGGGGAGTGATTGTGTAACTTGATGGGCACCTGACATCCAGCCAAGGTCAACCCATTTCAGCCATATCAATAAACCCAGCCAAAGGTTGAGCCTCAAGCTACAATTTGCCTTGGGTTAGGTCAAACAGAAAACTTCTGGGAATCAAATTCTCCTTGCGGCTAACACTTCCAGTTATCCATTCTTTCACAGTCCCACTACAGCAGAAGCTTGTGGCTCCCTCTCTCAAGCCTAACCCTGACTTTCATCTCAGAGGCTGAGCTTCAGACATGACCCTCAGCCACTGCCCAGAGAAGGAAGTTCTTGAAGCCAATTTCTCTTTGAAGCCCACCCTTCACTTTGAGAGCCCTCTTCTAGCCCCTTCCAGTTGTCTAGCCCTTGCCTTGGCTTTCTCTTTTTCTCAGCCCTAACCATGACTGCAGGGTGAGCCTTAGACCAGGACACCCCACCAATGCCCACACCAAAACACTTTCCCTTTCAAATTCTCTTTGCACTGTTTTTGTCTGAAGCTACTTTGTAAACCTATTCCAACTGCAGCGGCAGGCTGCCCTTCTCTCAACCCTAATTTTAACTGTACCCTAATCCTTACTGGAAGCTAAGCCTTGGAGATAGGCTCTCTACAGAGAGAGAGCGCACAATCCAGGTCTTTTCTTTGTTCCTTTATGCCTTAGGGACATTTTTGTGCAGGTGTGGGGGAAGTTTTATTCACAGAGCCTGTCATGACATGGAAGTTGTATTTCAGTCCATTAACAGTTTTTTTATAGCATGACACTGTGAGTATATGTTGCAGCCAGCATTCATGGTGCCTATACAGAAATGGGAGATGAAAGACCTTCTAGGACAGTATTAAAACACTTCAGAGTTAAGACTAAACCTGGTTCTGTGTTGCCTATAATGCCCACAGAGAGACATCTCCATTAGGAACATGTTTTAGTGATGGACTTTGGCAGTGCTGGGTTAATAGTTGGACTAGTTCTTAGAGGTCTTTCTCACCCTAAATTACTCTATAATTCTATCTCTTGGGTCACATAACTCCACAACTGCATTCATGCTGCATTGCAGGCAACACTGCTTGTTTCACTTCACAATGAAGTGAGCAAACTGACTCTAGATGTTGTGATGATGGTCCAGGCACTGACAGGAAAATGAAGGGCCAAGGTGTGAAAGTACAACCTGTTTTGAAGTTTCAGTGAGTCCTTAGCTGCCTCTTAGATATCTAGTCAGGATCTGGTTCCCTTGTAAAACACTTAGGAAAATAGAGGAGGAGATGAATTCTCTGGGTTACTGTGCATTTCAAATCCTGACTGGCTCTTCCTACTCTATTTTAAAGAAATCCACCCCTCAATATATACAAATGTTTGAGACTTGGAATGTCCAGTTTTTTGATAACTGAATGTAAAGTTTTTGCACTCCACAAGAACTGAATAAGAGAGCACAACCAGGGCCAATTCAGGGTGCTTGGAAACCTTATTAAAGAGGTGTGAGACCACCAGATCACAAAGCAGATCTTTTTGCAAGCAGAGAATGTAATCTGCCTCTCATGAAGTAGTTTACTATCCTTAATAGAACAGAGTGTATGTAGAAGCATCAATGGAGACCAAAAGGAAGAGCCTCTAGGCTTGTAAAATGCAACAAAGTAGGCTTGGGGTAAACTATTTATTTTGCATTGTCCATTCTGCTCCACTTTTTCTGCTGTTAGTACTAAAATGTCTGCTTTGTCCCATTTTTTCAAGATACTCCCAACAGGAAGCTGGTGGACAGGGGAGAAAGGAGAATTGTAAACAACATAGCAAGACTGTGCTAATGAATGGCTGCCCTTGACTGACTTGATCAATGTTTAGAATAAATTAAAACAAGAGTGTGAGCTCTCACCTTCAATTTTAAAAAAGGCCTGGGATTAACTATGATTTAGCAAGCTTGCTTCTAAAACCTGTGTGCTCTTTTTGATGCTTGCCACAGAGTTTTGTTTAGCATTATTGTTTAAACATAAAACTCATTTGTTACTTTATTTCAGTTTGAAAAAGTATATGAATTGCTTTTCCTCTCATTGGTCACCCAGAGCATTTCTGCTGGTGAGTTTGGGTCTCCAGTTTGAAGGACAGGGATATCACACAGTGTGTAAGGCTTTGCCTAGCTACTGGAAGGTAATATTTCCCTTTACAATTATTTTCTGCAGCTGCAAAGAACAGAAGGCTCACAGAGTTTCCCTGGGCCAACTGCCATAGAAACTAATTTCAGCTAAGGCAGACTCATAAATTGTTCCATTACTCCATAAATTGGTCTGGGCACATGTCACTTCAAGCCAAGCTGGGTTACTTCAAATCTACCCTGTAGTTCTAAAATGCTGCCACTTTTTAAAGAACGTGTCTTAAAGATATGATGAAAATAAATAATGTCTGAAGTGAGTTAACATTCTACAAAACCTACAAGGATGTCAAATTGTTAACCATTACCATTTTTTTGGAAATACAAAAAGACCAGACCAACTATTTTTAAGACAAGTACTTTCCTTCATTTGTAAAACAGAGAAGGAGAAATAGAAAACCAGTATCTACCAACTGTTTAAAATGCAGACTCCTTAATTGCTCCGTGTTCAGAAGAACAAATCAATCTGCATGGGGGAATGATTACTGGATACATATGTTTACAGGCAGAAAGCATTGCCTGCACTTTTCAGATGTGCCATCAAGAGCTACAGGAGTCACAGAATTTCACATTATTACAGAAGATTCCAAATGGTCTATGGAACAAAATTTGTTAAAATTTGTTAAAATTAATTTGCGAAGACAAATGTAATAATTTCTTAAGCCAAAAGGATTCTGACATTTCATTTTAAGCATTACCAGTTTGGTTTTGTTTCTCAACAGGAAGCACAGTACAAAACCAAAGCCCTGCAAAGAGATTATCAGCTCCAATTTGAGATCAGACATCTAACATAAGTATTGCTTTCTTTTTTTTGTTTGGTTGGTTTTTTAAGGGTGAAAAAATAGCATCCCGCTTCAGTCTAGGCGTGGGAAATTAGTACAGCCAGGTGCAGCCCCTGTAGTCACAATCCTAAAAACAGTGGAAGCCAGGACAGCTGATTTTCACCTTGTTTGGCTCTCCATAAACAAGCCAACTAAGAGTGTCCCTATGACCAGCATCCAGCAGTAGCAGTGTCCATTTTAGTTCCAACAAAGTCAATTCTCTGAGGCAGAGAAATGCAAAACCCAACTGTCCTGCTCCCTCTGGGGCCCTCTGCTTCCCTTTTATGACTTCCCCACTTTGGCAGCACAGCTGCCAGTTCCACCTCCCAGCAGTTTAACAAGCCACAACTGCCAGGTTTTGCAGCTTATATGGTCTTTAAGGGCTAACCTCTTCCTTTTTCTGTAGAAAAGGCTTTTAACCCTTTTTAGGTTCACAGACCCTACAGTTCAACCTTGGGAGTTGTTTGTGTACGGCTTTCTAGAGTAACTGGGATTTTCTAGTGTGTCTCTGTTGATCCAACTCCTGTAGTTTCAGGCGTTATCAGCTAGGAATCCTGTACACTGTTACTCCAGCTGGGGGGTTAGAGGGCAGCATATACAATATATAAACCTTTTTTTTTCCCAGCAAATTCCTCAAACTTACTAGATTTCACTATTAAAATAATGATATTTTACAAAAGGCATCAAATATAAGCTTAATAAGGACATTCTGTATATACATTTTCTTGTTTACTCTTCAACTTGAAAAGTGTTTTGCTCAACATCAGGTAATAAATGTCATTTTGAATAATCTATTAATTGCTCTCATGCCTGTATAAAAGCTTTATTTTTTTTCCCCAAATATGCTTTTCATCTTGTTGAAAAGATTTTAAGCTTCCTCTATCTGCTTTTAATAACCCTTAAAACATAAAAGGACACCCAACTGAATAATAGATTGAGAAATAAGATGTATTATTTAATTCTTTAATTGCACATCATTTAAGAAAAAATGCTTGGTGGAGAGTTTATCTTATTTTGTAGAAAACCCCCAAACACTGCAGGTTCCGTTTTCCTCTAGCTGTTATTTTTATAATTTTCAAAATTTCAGAAGAATTTTCAGTTTGTAGCCTAGAATTACAGGGTCCTTAGGATATGCCATTTTAGCATTTTGTGCTTACTGTGGTTAATCACAGGAACTACAATAGCTGAAGAGTTGTCACAGAACTACAGTTGTTCCCACATGTTCTGATTTAGACAGTTGTCCCTGGAACGGCACGTTTTGTTTTGAGAAAAGGTTATGCTTGTGCATTCTTCCAGTGTTGCTTTAGGACTTTCTAGCATACTTCTGCTGGAGACCTTGAAATGCTATGCAGATAACAATTAGGTTAGCCCTGGAAATTCTCCTGAAAGTCATGGAAAAGTAAGATACAGAGTTTTCCAAGCTCAATTTACAGAAACATCCTTTTATTTTGAATGCCTCCATTGAAAACCTCAGATACCAAGACCCTGAGTACTGAAAACAGTAACTGAATGCTGAAGCTCTAGCAGACCTTGTGAAAATCAAGTGTCACATGTATCCATACAGTATCTAAACAAAGTAATAGGTTAACATCTGCCCTGCCTACATTTAAAGAAATCCCATGGTCACCATTGCATCACCCATCAGTTTGATCCATTCCGGTTCTGAAATCTCCAAATAAGGAAGTCCTGCAACCTTTCCAGTATTTGGCCATCTGCACAGGAGAAACATTTTTCTAGAGTATATCTAATTTTCTAGAGTATATCTAATAAGAATCTAAATGGTCCAACTCCTGGCTGCTGCAGCTTGTCCTGTCACTGGGCTCTCTGCCAAGAGCCTGGCTCTGTCTTCTCTGTGCTCCTCTCCCATTAGGTGTTTGGAACCAGCAGTAGGACCTTCTCTTTGCCTTCATTTCTCACAGCTTAACACACCCAGGTGTCTCAGTCTGCTCTCACAAGCACGTCATGCAGCTCCACGAGCTGTCCTGGTGCCTCTCCACTGCACCTGCTGCAGTATGTCAGTGCCTTTCTTGTCCTGGATACCCTCAAACAGACACTTCAGATACAGCCTCAGAAGTACTGAACAGAGGGCAATAAATGCTTTCCAGACAAGTGGCTACACTGCTGTTAGTACAACCTCTTTAATCTGTCCCAGATGCAAGATCTCAGATCCCATTTGCCCTTGAACTTCATGAGTTTCTGTCAGATCATTCTCCAGTCCAGATTCTTTGAACTACAGTTGCTCCCTCCAATGTCTTATTGCCTACAAACTTGCTGAGAGCGCACTCCATCCCACCACCCAGGTCATGAATAAAGATATTAAACAGTGTTATCCCCACTATGAACTCCTGATGGAGGCCACTTTTACAACCAGTCACCAGTTCTGCTTCATATTGTTGATTGCAACTCTTCCAGCATGGTGGTACAGCTGATTTTCTACCCCTGCTATCATCCACTTACAGAATCCATACCCCACTAATTTGGCTCTAAGGAGAAAATGGGAGACCCTATCAAAGGCCTTGCTAGAATCAAAGTACACAACATTCACTGCTCCTCCCTTCATCCCAGAACGAGTCATCTCATCACAGAAGGCAATCAGGTTGTTCAGGTATAATTTACCCTTGATAATTCTGTGCTGGCTGTTCTCAATCATCTTCTTATCTTTCCTGTGCTTGGAAATGCTTGTAGGAGATTCAGTATGTAACATTCCCAGGGAGTACAGCTCAGCTGGGTGGCCTGTACGGCCTCAAATTCTCCTTGTCCTTCTCAAAGATGGATGTGTGTTTGCCTTCCTTCTTTCTGGCTTCTTTGTAATATATTATTATTTCAGTTAATTAAAAAAACCTACAATGGACCCTAATATGCTATTAGAAGGTTAAAATCTATCAGGTCTCCATTTTATGGAAATTTTTTGTTCTAATGTAAAAAACTTGCAATATTTACGTTTCAGTAAATTGTGATGTGGTTCTGCTAGAGAAATTTTTGCCCTAGTTAACAATCTTGTCTCAAATTCTTTTGATTCACATGACAAATACACATTTTCCAATAAATATTCTGGAAGAAAATGAAAACCAGACAGAGTAATTTCCTTAAATCACTTTTCATTACTAAAAAAACTTTCCTGATGCAAATAGATATTTAAAATATTATTTTTTAATAAAATAAATGCAAACAACCAGAATACAAAAGGAGAGAAAACAAATTATATGCTTGTCCATCTAACTACTTTGTAATTACTACTTAAAGCTCAAATTTTAGAGAAGAAGAAACTGATTTCTCATGAGACCAGAAGGAAGATTGGTGTAAGAGCTGCTTAGGCACAAGACCAAAAGAGATTCTAGTGACATCTCCAAGAAGCTGCACAAAATGCTGTAGACCTGAATAAAGAGAAGGGTGTTTGAGAGCATGGTAATGTGCTGCAAACTTGTGCGTGGTCTCATCTTTGAAAAGTCTAAGCAACTGCAAGCCACAAGGCCACCACTGCTTTATTTGAGGCCATGGTAATGGTTTTGTTCAGTTTACTAAAACTCTTTGCTCTTGTACATGTTTGAAAGCACATGTGTATGAGGCTTGATCTACACATTTCTTTTTTGCTAATGTTTTGTCATTAGATGAGTAGTGTAACTTTTAATGTAAATAGTTATCCAGGTGCAGAGGTAACTGCAGCTGTTTACACTCAACCATTTTACTAGCAAAGGCTACTTCCTGTTCTTAGGAGAAGTTGCTACACTGTGAGAGCACCTTTTTACATGTATGACATCTTCTACCCTCAGATATTGTAGTGCTGTGCCTGTTCTGGCTTTTAATAGTACACTAAACAGAACAATTACAGCTATTCTAGAGCTGAGGAGGTGCCTCTTTGCCCAAGGTTTCTTCCTTGGTAAGCTTTAGCAGTGGAGGTGGCACTTCCTGGTGATCACGGGGCTGATAAAATACTGCTCAATCTGCATGTGTGGCTTGGTGTCAGTAACCAGAGTCCTGGTATGAGATTAATTAGCAGGGATTATCAGTGTTGTTCAAGCACTGTGGCCTGTGTGCAGAAAAAGCTTTGATCATTGTACGACATCATAGAAAACTTCATAGCAGTCTTCAGCAGCACATCATCCAGGTTTGTTATCAGAGCTAACAGGTTTTAGGTTCTCTCAGTTTCCCTAGGGAAGCCTGATAATTTCCAGAAATTCAGCATTGGAGAAAGCCAGTGGTCCCATGAGGAAAAAAGAGCCATTGTAGGTAGGAGCTGGATCAGTTTGTTTGCTCTAAATTGATTATGTTACATCACCACCAATATGTAGTAGAGGACTTGGGAAGTTAGATATGGCCAGGGCTAGGATCAGCACCATTTACATTGCAGATGTTGTTTTGACAAGTACATGAAAGTAGACTTGCCCCATTTTTCATTGGGGGCAAGTTGTAAAAATTGTAAAAATATGGCCAAATAGTATGAGTCACATTTTATTTTAAAGTGGCACAATATAAACATGTGATTTATAATAGCTTAAAATTGGTTATTAGTGTATTCTGTGTTGTTTTTAGCTACTTTCCTTACATTTTTTTTTCTTTTGATGTTCAAGAATCCAGTTTGTATTTATTTTGCATGAGAGCAAAATCCAGCAGTGGGATGACAATTGACATAACACAGAGGAAGTCAGGCTATAGAATTATCTATGTGAGTTACTATAAGCAAAAAAGAATGTCTTTTCTAAGCACAGAACATATTTTAACCCCAGCTACTTCCTTTTCTCACAAAAGAACAAAAAAGCATAGCTCCTTTAAAATCAATGACGCTACAATGATTAGGACCAGGAGAGCATCTTGTCTGTGATTAAAGTAGACTTGGTGATTGATTCATTGTGGAGGTAGGGGGTGTTGAGGGGGGGAGGACTGAAATCCCAGGTGAACAAGTGATGTATGCCCAAATCTTGCTGTCTAAAGGAAATGGGTTTACATGTGTGAGATGGGTAGGATTAGAGGGCAGAAAATGGAAGCAGAAGAAGAAATACCACAAACCACAGCTAATTTGGCCGTCAGCTTTCTTACACTGTCACTGTTTCTGCACTTGGAGATGAAGCTGCAGCCACATTTCCTCTGCAAGGCAGCAGAAAGGGTAGCTGAGAAGCTTGCAAACTGCAGAGTTAAGTACAGCACTGCCGGAGTTTTCATACTGATGCAAATGTCAGCTCTTTGATGTTAGGTACTGCACAGTCCTGCAGAAATCAAGGCAGAGTTCCCATCCTGTGTTGAAGAAGACAACAAGGAAACCAAGAGGCTTTGTTTTTGCTTTGAAGCAAAGATAAACAGAGGCTGTCTACAAATGAAATATTCACATATTCCATATCCACATGTTTTTCAGTTCCTTGAATAACTATGGTTTGGTTTGAGCTCAAGTTTAAGAAATGTTTTAAACTATCCGTGGAAAGAAAAGGCTCCAAGACCTAAAGGCTGTGCTGAGTACAGAATCAGGTTATTGGTGACACTGGACCAACACTACACTTACTATTGCAGACACTTACAGAACCAGTATTTACTCAGAGAAAATTTTCCAAAACAATAAGAAGCAGACATGCTTAAATATTTGTGATGAGGCAAGAAACCATTTCTATCCTACTCACTGTTTGCAGACCACATGGTTTCTGTTCGGGTCCTGCTGGGAAAGAAAGGGGAAGAAAGAAAACCTGGGGCAGATTGTGGAGTCTCTTCTATTTCCAAAGCAGAGAAAACACCAGTAAATATAACGATGTAATCTGGTATTTTTGTGTCCTTTTCTGTATTATTTTGGCTGCTGAACATTGCAAAAGAGAGGCTTTAGCTGTTCTTATGCATGGCAAGCAGGTCAGCTCTTTTCACTAATTGTCAGGCAGAATCTACTTTTCAAGATCATTATCTGAGTACCAAAGAATAGTGTTAAGACACCATTAAAAAGTTACAAGAAAATACTATTTCTTGTCATTTAGTTCTTGCACAACTAGGCAGAAACACACACAAATACATGAGTCAGAAAGACTTTTGCAGTGAAGAGCTCACAAAAAGGGAAATGGAGGAGAAACAAGTACATGATATAATGAAGAGGGAGGGAGGAAGCAGTGGGTGTTTTCTTTCCTCTTCTGCATGCTCTTTGTGATGAGAAAATTACTTTGGAGGTTTAGGCATTAGATATTAAAAAAAAAAAAGTAACAGAGAAACCATGAATGAGACTGTTCTTTTAAAACAAGAATTACTTTATAAATGAAATTAAATAGCTTCTGCTGGGACAGCAGGTGTCATGAAGTATGTCATCAAAGTGACCTACTCTGTCAGATAGCAAGTCATGTTTCCCCTTTTGCTCAGAGAAGAGAAACAATTTGTATAACTTACGATGTCAGTATTTTACTAATTTGCTTTCTTATCCATCACTGGGATGTTTTCTATCAGTCACCAGGTTCCTCTTGGCTCTGTCCTTTATTATGTTCACTTGCAGAAAGTAATATTAGCTTGAAACAAATCTCTCAAGGAGAAAGATTTATTTCTCTAAGCATTCCAATAAGCCTGAAATATTGTTGCTTCCAACAGTCTCTAAGGAAAAGTAGGAAAAAAGCCAAGTCAGAGTATCTTTTGGATGAGGAAGTATTTAAAAATGTATTTAGTCTTTTGTATCTTAATTTGGTTTCTATGAAGAAAACAGTATTTGCATGTCAGGGAACACAATGTGTGGCACAGGAATGATCTGCGCTGTGGTTAACCCTAACTGGCTGGAGTGGAAAATGTGACCTCCTCTGTCCCATGCATGGAGAGCTACACGGGTCAGCTCTATACTACATTTTAGGAGTATCACAGGCACCGTCTTACTCAGTACTCCCTGTCTAGCTTTAGAATATCCCAGCTGGTACACAAGGAAATTACATACTAAATTCCTAACATTCTTCCAAATACCACACCACTTGTTAGGTAATAATAGCAGTAATGCCTAAGTAGTAATTATGAATATAGCAATACTAAACATTGAAAAGATAAAAATATTCTCCTGTGAAACTTACAGGAGAAAGTAATTTCTCTGTACTGCAGCCCTGAGATTATTCCCAAGTGTTTCAGTAATGATGCTGTAGCAATTTTAGGCAACAGTCTAATAAAGTGGATAGATACATTAAATATAAGATGAATGTAGGATATATGTGAAAATTTACAGCCATGTAAATAACATGAGCATAAAGGATTAAAGTTGATGGCTGAACCAGTTAAAAGCTTCAGTTTCTAAAGGCTCCACCACGGTGCTGGAGAATTTCCTAACTGATTTTCACATGAGTAGAAAATTTTAAGATTTAAAATCTCATTCCTGAAAACTGTCCATAAACATGCAGGCATATTATTTATGTCCAGATGAATTTTTTCAAGCTTAAAAGTAATGATCAATCTCAAAAATCAGCCTCTGATTTGAAGATTTATTTTCTCTTTTTCCCCACTTATCTCTGACACTAGAAGTTCAGCAGCATAAATGGTGCCCTCATTGACTTCACCTGGTGAACCGACTGGGCTGGACCTCAGTAAAGAGTTCTGGTCACACCCAAACTCCTTTCAGAAAGATGAGCTCTACACTGTAGGAGGTAGTGAAGCACTGTAACAGTATTTTAACCACTTCAGTAAAGAGTCATCTCACCAAATATACACAAAGGAGGCATCTGAGGAGTAAGAAAGTGTCATTGATTATGTATTTATCATGTGAGCAGAAGTGCACTTGAAAAACATTCAGATAAAAAGAACTACCTGAAAAATAGCTATCCTATGGTAAAACTACTTCAAGCTGGTACCTGAAGTGAAGAAAATGTGAATAACAGCATCTGAGGACTGGTTATTTTGATTTTTACTCAGGAAAATCACTCTGATTGAGGAGGATTTTACCCAAAGAAGCATGAGACCCATTGGCTGCCTTGGGATTTACTTACACTGGCCTTGGCAAAACCATTTTTGCCTTGGAAATGAAAATTGATGGCTTAAAGAAAAGGCCCTAGTCCAAAAGGAAGAAAGCCCTTGGGCCAGTATGAAGTCAGATACAGCAGGGTCTCAGTGCATAGCAGGTGACCACAGCATGGGAAGCTGCTGCAATGAAAAAAGAGGGAGTAGGCAGCATTAATGTCTGAAATTAAATGAAACCATACACCTCCCATCTCTAAGGCTAGAAACAACCAGTTTGGGCATTGTTAATTCCTGATGGGGAGAAATTTCCCACATTGTGGGAATTTCCAGAATGGACATTTTGCCTGCTGAGCCTTTTTCTGCTGAGAGAAACTTGAAGTTTTAGCTGGCAGGACATATAGAACCTGTTGCTATCTTAGGAGAAGTTTATAAAGTATCCCAAAGGAAGTTACTAGTATTATTTAGTATTTATGTATCATATTAGCTTTTTAAAGCATGGAACAAATGATAGTTAATTTCTTAATTAACTGATTCTCAGCAGATGGGGAAAACAGACATTGAGAGGTTAGAATAAATTTGCCATACAAGTAAATGGCAGTCAGGAACATGAATCAGTATCTTCTGGCAAAGGGGGCACAAGTCTTTGCCAGTCTGTGACAATATGGGCTAATCTGGTATCCTGTGCTCGCTCACTCCTGTTTGCCTCCTGCCAAGAGGCAGTGCTGTGTGCCTGCCGGGAGGCCCCTCATCCTGGCATGCGGGATGGGCTGGCCACAGTCACTGCTCTACCCCAGTCCTCTTTACCCAGTGAAGGACTTTATTGTTCATGTACAAAAAAGCCTTCACTGTTGACTTTTCAATACTTAAGTTCAAGCTTCTTTCTTCATACCATTGTCAAAACCCTTAGAGACCTGATCCAAAGTAATTAGGCTTACTAATGCATTTTAATCCTCAACTCTTTTAGTCATTTTCTAAAAAGTTATCTTGTTTATCAGATGATTTACATGATTCAAATTCTTAATTTCCTGAGATCTCTGAATTTCAGCCAATGCATTTCAGGTATGATGGACAACTGTTCAATACAATCTTCTTAAACAGTCTATAACCTATGGCTTTGTCTGCTTTGTTAAAATCTGTCAAATTTTCCCCTTTCAGGCTGGAACCTGTTTTGCATGTCTCTCTGGATGACACACAACCTTTGAAGACCATTTAAAAAATCCTCTCTGATGCCCTCTCTTTTTCTGTACAGGATGCTCACTTCATTGCCATCTGGGGACGCCAATACCAACACTGACCCTACTCCTAGGAGGGATGTCATGTTGCAAGCTCAGCCCCTCAGGCTTGATTTCTGCCAAACCAGCAGCAGGTCTAATTGTACCTACAGGGAAAATTGCTGATGTGAGAGAAGGACTTGATTTGAGGTTCCAAAGCACTGTTGTCTGGATTAAAATCTAGAACCTTGGTAAGAGTTTTTGTGAGCTAAAATTGTACTACTCAATTCTTGGAACATTTCCATGTCAGTGCCAAATCTGAAAATTTCTGCAGATGTTCAAAACATTTCTCATAAAACCACTTGGCCTTATACTCATTCCTTTCAGGGGAGCAACATACCATCTATCTGTCAGCATCACATGAATCCACTTTACTCCTAGAAAACTTAATATGGAAAAAAAAAAATTATTCTTGACATAATTACAGAGGAACTTCCCTCTTGGAAATATTCAGAAGCCTTCTGGACATGTTCCTGGGTGAGTGTCTCTTGGTGTCCCTGCTTGAGCAGAGGGGTTAGACCAGATGACCTCCAGAGGTCCCTTCTAACCTTAACAAGTATAAAACATGTCACTAATTAATCTTTTGTCGTAACTTTCACTTATGCTGCAGTTCTGTCACAATTTAGCAAATCTTCACCCCTCACCCCTCCCAGCCTGTTCCCCCTTCCCTCCCTTGTGCTACCACTGCTGCATGGTTCAAACTGAGGAGATCCAGTTCAAAAAACCAGCATTTTTTCTGCTTGTTTAAGTCCCTGAACGGGTACACTGTGGATCAGATGAGCACCAGCACCAGAATAAGAGAGAGGTGAGGAGGCAGGCAGGGTTAATTTATCAGGGACTCACAGCCTTAGGCATGCTCTGAGGCGTGTTTTGGCCACAATAGCCAGGAGCCATCTCATCAGCACCGCACCCCTAAAACACCATCTTTAGGAGTATGTTCCCTTTCAGTAAACATATATTCAATGTGGAGGTTTTCTGTTTGCCACTGGATATGCAGAAAGAGTCAACGATTTTTTTGGAGACCCTTCTGTTTCTCTACAGACACTGTATATCTCTGTATCTCTTAGATTATACTTTGATTAAAGGTGTGGATTAATTGCTCGGCATCTGTGAGAATGAAATGGAATAACCTGAAATTTGCTTGAGAGCACCCTTTCTGTGATGTGCAAAGTTCTGTTTCTTCCAGTCCTTTGTCTTAGGAATAGAAATTTAGACATATTTCTATAATTTCACTAATTTTGAGAATCACATGTAATTAAAATATTGTTACTGTGTGGACGTTTCAGCCTTTTGAGATTACTAGCATCTTACACATATCATGCACACCATGATGATGATGCATTTGGTTTCAGAGGCCAGTGTGGCACACTACCTCTGTGTCCCATTTGTACTCTTTGAAACATTGCTGCTTTTTTGCACTTTCAGAGGCTTGGATGCATCCTTCCCTTGCAAACGGTCAAATCTGGACACCTCATTCTCCGAATATTGCTTTTAAGTTCAAAGACTGCTAATAGCTAAATAAGGTGCAACTCAATGTCACTAAATTACTGAGAATATATCCTTCATCTTTTGCAATATAGGAACCTGCTACAGTGCAGGCTACAAACTTGTCAAAAAAAAAAGATACTCAAAAGACATGAGAACGGTATTGGTACATAACTAATCAGAATCTGCCTTAGCCATAACAAAGCAAAGTAGCTTTTTCATGTTTTATTTTAAATAAATGGTAAAAAGAACCACAGACCTCCTTCCCCCACCACACAGAGAGTAATATTATTTCTTACCCTTTCTGAAGATTTGGAAAAAAAATAGGGAATGATTCAGTATTACCTGTCATACTCTTAATGTATAAACTGCTATTGAAAGGGCAGCTTACAGAGCAGATACTCAGGACATGCAAAGGCACCGAGCAGTTACTCACTTGCTAACTGTGTTTTTCCCTTCATATTATCCTGCACACCAGTCTCTAGCACTCAAATTGTATGTCGTGCTTTTGTTCTGTTCAGACCTGATCCCAGTTTTTAAATGGAAAAATGTATTAAGAGAGTCATAATCATAATGCTCCCCCTGGTTCCACTAGCTTTGGAAGAACTGCATTTCATGCATTATATGTAACCAAATTAAAAGGCTCAAATTTTTTTGTGTGCGATTCCTGGCTCACAGAGGCTGGGTATAATTATTTCTTCTAGGGTATTGCATTATACTGTAATTTGCACAATGGCCCAAAAGCCTTCCAGTGTGCCAGCAGAATCAAGAACTCCACCACTTTACAGTCAAGTGCAGTGCTGCTGCTCTGCTTGTTTCAGCATGGGTAGACAATTAGATAAATAGGGTGGAATTAACCCCCTCATCCCCAAATTAGGGGTTGTAGTAATATATAAAAAGAAACACTGAGGTTGGAATATAAACCTATTGATTTAATTTCATCAAAAGTCACCAACACAATATTAAATAACATACAAATTAATTATTTTGAAGTGTGCAACTTGAAATGTTGCAGCGGTTCTACAATAGATTTTCATACTGAGATTCATGAAATTGTTTCCCCTGCAGCCTTTGAAAGCAAAAACCATCCTTTCTGTTTTTCTGTATGTGTAAAATTAGGTACCATTGAGTCACAGCTGTCTCAGTGGACAGAAAACATTTTTATTGTGATAAAAAGTACCCTCATACGAAGCATTTCAGTAATGTCACCATTTCAGCTGTCAGCTGACATTCAGCTTGACATTTACAAGGTGACTCCAATGACATTTCTATAATTTGACTAACTAATGAATCTGAATAATCAAGTGATGATAGCTGAGATAAAACCCAAGGATCTGAAGCACATCTTCAACTTACATTTATATCACAAATTGCTATGAAATTCTGATGATTCTAAATGTTTTTGTGGTCTCTTTAAATCTTGGTTGGATAATGAATATCACAAAAGCAAAAAATATAAAGGAAAATTAATCTCAAATCATTGTTAAATTTGTACACCTGGGCTCACCATTTGTTTCTCACAGACTATTTATTCTTCACATCACTGACATTTTTAATAGCTTAAAATAAAGCTCAATAGTTTTTCTGCTCCCAGATTAAATTGGGATTTCTTGAGATTAGATTATTGCAGTGAATTGCCACTTTCAAGACATTGGTTGAAATGGAAAAGGTAACTGTACCAAAGAGAAATACCAAAAAAGTAAGTTTAACTTTTTTCTTTACTTGTCAAAGCAATTATTTAAGTGCTCATTTAATGAATTTTTGAAGCAATTTCGGAGTTTCCATTATATTCAGAAAATGATGCCAATTATCCTGCATTATTACATTTTTTTGGATATAGAAAATAAATGCTCAGGAAAGCATATAATACTTTATATTTCAAATACTGAAATGTATAATTTCATATCTATTTTCTGATAGTGTTCTGAGTTCATCTAGTACTTACTCTGCAAGTATTATTTTAAGAATGTCTGGATCTGGAAAATTAAGGCATGTCACCATAATGAGTTGCTGTCACTCATTCTTTCTCTTGTTATAGCGTGGCTAACATCAACATTGCAAGAGATTACATCTATTCTCTTAAATATGTTTATTCAGATGTATCTATTTTCTTTTTTCCTTTAGAAGTATTGGAAGCTAAATATATTCCTTACTATTATAATTTTCTAGAGAAATGCAGTTGCTTTTGATAAGACAAAGAAACCTGTTATCCCTTGCCTTGCCTTGCCTTGCCTCCCATCCCCATTTTCCCTAGCCTTCCCATTTCACCTTCCCTTCTCTTCCCATTTCCCTTCCCCTTCCCATTTCCTCTCCCCTCCCTTCTCCTTCCCTTTTCCGTTTGAGAAGTTGTAGTTCTTGAAAAGCTTTGCTTTTATGCTTAGAAGCACCTTGATACTAAAAACTATAGAATAGCAAAGGACAGGGAGATTTTAATTTCAAAAGAGGATGTTCTTTTCAACTCAGAAGACTTCTTCATCGGAACTGGTCATCTGGACTCCTTTCTAAGCACTAAAGATCCAATGATCACTATAGCAGGACAGTTGGACCATGCTTGGAAAATTTCTGTTTCCTCTCAGTGGAATAGGAAAGGAGGTTAGGATAATTTGGTCTGAGAGACACCTCTTGCTCTTGCCATCCAAAGTCAGAAATGAAGCTCTCCCAGAGCCCTACCTGTGTATCAGCTATAAAAGAGCCACTGGAAACTGTCAGTTCTGGCTATGAAGAAAGATCAGCCTGCTTAAAAAATCCAAACCAAGACAAACAACACGTGGGGAAAGATTTGTTTCTGATGAGGCAACCTAGCAAGAGTAACGCTATTAGGCATCTGGCATTTGGTTCCTGTTACAGGGAACAGTAAGGACAGGTCAGTGATACAACCAAGATAAATTAATTTCCTCACAGGAAGTGTACTGGCTGTCTTTTTAATTACTTCTGTTCCAAATGCTTCCATTTTATGACTTTGAAAATGTGCACTTTATTTTTATACTTCAGTGGGTGATCACGCGCCTCTCTAGATGGGTAACTAGAGTGTTATCTAGAGTGTTTTTTCAAGGGTGAAAAATCCCCCAAACCTCACAGCATTTTGGAAAACTTACAGTTTAGTCAGTATTTTGGGTCATATAGGCATTGTATGGAATGGTCTATATTGGTACAGAACTTTTAGGGCATCACCCCAACCCAATTTGCATGATTTTACTGGAATGCAGCTGCTTTTATGCAGCCATCCTCACTCTTCTTGTACCTAAGTCTGTCTTAAAGGTGTGGTAGCTGCCTCAACAAACCAGATATAACCTGAGAGAAAGAAGTCCTTGAGTAGAGAGAAGAGGCTCAGAAGTCCTCCTAACTTGGAATGTTATTTATAGGACTGAGTGGGGATTTTCTGAATATACTGGTTTGCCATGAAATATTTATTTAATTAAAGAAAAAGCATTTGCAGGCATATTTGCACCATTTTTGTAATGGTTTAGACTGTCAGTCTCCCACTTGCCTCTTGGTTGTTCTGTTGGGTTTTTTTGGTTCATACTTTCCTATTCCACTGTGCTTTTCTGGCTCATTATCTTTGTCACTGATGGGATGCATGCCTGGGAAATTGTACAAGGACAGGGCAAGCTTGCAGTCACTCTACAAGTTTCCTAGTAAAATACTCTCAGCTCTCAGTACTCTTTAACCCAGAATTACAGGTGTTTTGTTATTTATTGTATGTCAGTGGACTGCACATAGGACAGGATCAGCTTCAAGTTCAGCTTCGCCTCTTCCAAAGTATAGCTCATCATAAAGAAAGTTCAGCTTTGTCCCTGAGTCCTCAGGTTGCAAAGATGCTCTTGTGAAGTCTTGGCAATCCTGGGAGCTGTCAGACATGAGTACCCTAAGGAAAGCGGAATTTGCACATTTTTTAGTATCAAATTGTAAATTTCTTTATTGAGCATGAGCAATCTTTGATTTTATAAGAATTTAAAAATCTTACAAGGAGGGAAAATTGACTGTCTGGATCTTTTTTTCTGTGCAAGATGGACATTTTTAGCCCAAACTACCGAGGATGTGCAAAGCTACAAAAAACAGGGGGGAAAAAATCTATAAGAGAAAGTATCAGCTGACCGTGACAACTGTGCTGCTCTCTGCCCTGCCTCACAGTCATCTGCTGACCTATAGGGCACAACACTCATAGCACAATAAATTAGGTATTTGAAATGTTGTTTACCCATTTGCTATCGACAGAACCAACATTGTACCACCGTACTAGGAACGCATATTATCCTACTTCCTTCTTTTAACACTGTAAGTGTTGGATGTATGCAACAGCTTGACTTTCCCTGCCATCCCCATGATCTCTGGTCTTTCTGCCCTAGTCATTCAAAGCTCAGCGATGATGCAAGTCTCGTTCACTGGGGACTTCAAGCTCTTGCCCCAAGCTTATCCTTCAGCTTGTAACATGGGAGGCACACTCGAGTCTTACATCTGGTCATAGTTTCATATCCTGGCCACTTCAGTTTATGTTTCATGCATGAGAGGGTACACCTAACTCTGTATTCCTGCAAAGTATCATCTGCTCAGCCTGGGGCTAATATGAAATCAGCCTTGAAACCAAGGAGGAGCAGATCCAGCAAGCCTCGTCTCCATCAGGAGACACTTCATGTACTGCCAGTGTAGACCAGAAATGTAGCCATGGACAGGAAATGCTGGTGTTTATGCTGATGTCACGAAGCAGCATAATATTTAGGAAAAGTAACACAAATAATAACTGATACATTTTTTGAGAGAGGGTGAGTTTCAATAATGGTTTTCATCACAAATTTTGCAATCTGTTCTCCCAACATTTTGAAAAGCTTTTTCTAGCATGTGCAGTTTTGGGCACCACATTATAAAGCTATTAGAGTGTCCAAAGGAGGGCCATGGTGAAGGGTCTGTAGGGGAAACCTTATGAGGAGTGACTGAGGTCACTTGGTCTGTTCAGCCTGCAGAACAGGAGACTGAGAGCAGACCTCATTTTGGTCCAACATCCTCACAAGGAGAAGAGGAGGGGCAGACACTGATCTCTTCACTCTTGTGACCAGTGACATGACCTGAGGCAGTGGCCTGAAGCTGAGTCAGGGGAAGTTTAGATCGAATATCAAGAAAAGTTTTTCACGGAGAGGGTGGTTGAGCACTGGAACAGGCTTCCCAGGGAAGTGGTCACACCACCAAGCCTGACAGAGTTCAAGAAGTCTTTGGACAATGCTGTCAGGCACATGGTGTGATTCTTGGAATGCCCTGTGCAGGGCCAGGAGTTGGACTCAATGTTTCTAACGGGTCTCTTCCAACTCAGCATATTCTATGATTCTGTGATTCTATGATTCTATGTTCTCATCCCTCACATCCCTGCAATATCTTAATCTTTTTGTAAAGCCTTATGATTTCAACAGGATTCCCACAAGTATACCCCTTATTACTCTTTATTGCAATGTGCATATCGAAGCCAGGCAGCTAACAGAATACTGTACTTGCTTTTAGCCTTCCTCCTATACACACAATTGCATGTAGAGAAACAACAATCTAAAGACACAATGGATTTTTGTCTACTTCTATGGAAGCCTGTACAGCTAGCTAGTAAACAGAAAGCTTTAAACTATATTCATATCTCTGACAGTCTTCAGGATGTACGGTTATTACAATTAAAAATCAAAATATACTAAATTAGTACCCGTGTGAAACACTGTAGTCCATAGTCTGATAATATTTTATTTGGCTGAAAAACGTAAATAAAACCACACCAAAGACTAAACCAAATTCTCTCAATAGCTCAGTGGGTCTCAACTTCCAGCTTAAAATCACTGGTGTTCTACTGAGGGAGAATATGGCCTACACCTTTAATCTTGTTTGATATTAGCAGTTAGCTAATATACTCCATATTAAAAGATTTTGCTTACATTAATACACATATGTTAAGTGAAGAGAAAGACAAATTGTGATGCAAGTAAGTTAGCAGAATTCAGGAAAAATATGAAGCAGAACATTTGTTCCTCAGATTTGGACAATGATAGCTTACCACATTTATGAATAATTCCTTACAGTTTTTTATCACTTTCTGCCTCAGCAGCTAAATTAGTTTTACAACTATTAATTGAATTGTCTAACTTCACTACGCACTGAGTGATAGAAAGGATTATTAACTCCACTTTACAGATAAGGAAACTGAGACAGGGAGAGGAAACGATTAGCTGGAGGTCATACAGGGAATCAGAGACAGATAAATCACAGATCTCTCCATCCAATGCATTAAGTGCTGAACATTGCTACTACTCCACACAAACAGCCATCAGAAATGAGACACATTTCAAACAGAAACAATTAAAGCAACATTTCATCAAAGATAAAAGCTTCTGAAATTCATCCTACTCTAGTGATCCCAAACATTGTTCTCTTTCGTCTCTGTCACATTGTTTTAAGTGCAGATTATCCCTCCTTCCTTGCTTCCTGCACCATTAGGCCAGCATGTGCAGCACATGCACTCCCATCTCTCCTGTAGCCCCCCTGCGAATATTTGCCCTACCTACATCCTGCAGACTGCTGAGTATGCACGTAAGCACCATTTCTATTGTACAAAAGCTGTTTCCAAGCACAAAAGCTGATCATTCCTTAGCATTCCGGTACATGAATCACATGTCTGCCTCTCCAAAAAGACAGTCTCTCTACAGATGTAAGGCATTTTTTCTATTAAGAAGTTAATAGGCAAGTTTAAAAGTGAGTTGTGCCAGGTTCAATTCTCTGAGAGGATGAAGAGTGATGGGTAACAAGCAAATAAATAAATAAATAACAATATACCTTATACTTCAGAGATTTGCTTGGCCTGACTTCACTCACACTCTGGGTGTCCAGGAGAGCTGTCATATTCAGCTTGCACAGCACTTTACAATTTCAGCTATTGCTACTCTGAATAAGGTACTTGATTAAACTAATTAAAGTGGTGTTTATTAGCTGATAGCTATTAATAAGCAAGCCGGTTAAATGCTTGCCACAATGTATCAATCAACAGATTAGAAATTTCTTTGTTTTACTGTGAGCCTACATGTTTTTGTTATAATTACCTTAATACTTAGATCTAATCCTGAAATTCCATAAATCAACAGATATGTTGCCATTAATTTACACAGGAAAAACACCAGGATCTCTATAAAAAAATTTTTATAAAGCACTGTATGTAAGCAAATCAGTTGTCTATATGATTATGGTTTTGAAGAACTTTAGTTTCTGGCTTTAGCACTTCTATGAATACTCTTGTCTCAAATTAATACTTGTTCACAAATTATTTGCTCCATTTCTAACAGAGTGAATGACGTCTAATGACTTTAGTTTAATGGGTCAAATCTATGCTACTAAAGAAGAAAACAGAATTATTACATAGCAAACATTAGGGCAGGTGTGTAGATTCATATCAAACAAAACAAAATACTTCAAGAGATAGCATTAACTATTAAAAAAATCTTGTTTGAGCTACAGCATTTTTGAAAGCCATTCTTAAGTTTTGTTGTGCAAGTTTGTAAAATAAAGAGTTCCTGAATAGCAGCATGGATCAAAAATCAATATGTTTTTAAAACAGTTCTTAATGACTGCTAATTTAGTGTGGAACTAGCCTTCAGAAATTTTCAAAGTTAAATAAAAGTATGTTTGTCTGGATTGGTTTCAGTGGAATCACTGGGAATATGATCTGATGAATGATTTTCTTAGTACTTGAAGATTAAGCTTCAAAAAACTATCTGGAAATCAAGAAAATTCAATTAGATAAAATTAGAACAGCTTACTAATCATTACTGACACTACAACAGTTGTCTCTGCCTATTGCTTTCTATAATTATAGTTTTCTACTGGATTTTCCTGATGTCTCATACAAGGCCTAGAACATGAACACATTCTAATTTACTTACGACATTCCTTAGCTAAAAAGGATAATGCATTAAATTTTAATGTTTGGTCTAGATATATTAAAAAGTCTTTATTCTGCTTGTGAGGTGAATACTCTGTTTATTCACTTACAGTTGTTCTTGAGACCAGTTATATTTTGTTGGAACAACCTATAATGTGTAAAGAATGACAGATGAATACTTAAAAAAAAAGACAAAGTGAGTTTGGTTTATAATAAGACTTTTTCAGGCTATCTAAGAAAAATAATTTGTAATTAAAGACTTCTGTCTTCTTAGTAACAGCTATAATAGTCCTTAAACTCAAAGCCACATGTTTAGACTTCAGCTGTAGGCTATTACACATCTGTGACCTTCTCCCGCCATCAGCAGAAGAACTTTCATATCGAATCTTTACCTAATGGCAACTGTGTTGCAGAAAGAAAACAACCCCAAAACAAAAAACAACAATAACAACAAAAGCAACCAAGCAACCAAACAAGAACCCAAAATTCTGGAATGAAGCACTGCCTCTCTTCCAGGAGGCACTGCCCCAGTGTTACTCTGCAGAGGGAAAAATTCATGGTGTACAATCTCATTAAATGCCTAGGGCTGTGTCAAAGCACTGAATTTTCACGTCTGCACACAGATTAATTTTCAAACCCATCTCCAGAAATCCTTCCCATCCTTGCCTCTCAAGTCCCAGTGCAGAGGCTTGGTCTGTTTCGGTTCCATTTTGGATGCCAAGAAGAACGGAATGTTCTGCCACAAAATCCAGGCTACAACTACATCTCTATTAGTGCTGTGTTCTGAGGCAATGCAATGACAGCACACTGGTGCAGTCTACAGAACAGTGTTTACACTAACTGGGTTTCCTTTCAGGGATGTCTGACCTGATGGTGGTGCTCCATATGGCCACCAGTTTCACTTCAGCCCTGCTGGGGACACATGGGCCTGTAACAGTGCTTGCTGCTCCAGAGCACGACGATGTTGCAGCGAGTCAGTTCCATCACAAGAGTGTGTTTGAAGCAGATCTCCTGGCTGCACCACTCTTTGATTTGCACTGCAGAGGGGTCTCAGAGAGCTAAATTGGATTCCTCCTAGGTGAAACTAAACTAGAAAATGTACCTCAGCTTCATCTAGGGCATTGCAGCTACTAATGGACATTCAGTGTATAAGATCAGATGAGATCCAGTTTGAAATACACTCTCTGAAACACAGAGTGTGGTCCTCAGCACCAGATACTCCCCCCTGCAGGCCTGCTCTTCTTGCAGCACACTATCTGCTAACTTAAACACAGCCTCAGAGAGTTTCAGACCACATGTGTGGTCTTGATGATTGTGGCAGTTTGGGAGTCCAGCTTAAAACTGCTGCAAAGTAAAACCTCTGGACTGCACATAATGTAGATGTCCAGGCCTCAGAACTGTTCAACTCAATAACTGTTCCTTTTATTGCACCAAATTACTCGTTAATATGGACAGAGCAGAGAGCTCTTTGCCATTAGACAGTAGCCTCTGATGCTTAGTCATGCCAACCAGACGACAGGTATTTTAGACCTGTGAAAAAATATATTCAGCTTTATCACAAGTTTTACACCTGAACACTTACGCTCATCTCCCTGTTGCTTTAACTCTATGGCACTACTGACAGTAAGGTTGCAAGTGAGGAGAGATGGGAGACCTGACATCACAGAGACCCTGAGATAGGTTGAGGACTCTTGGTTTTCATAGCTCTGCTTAGTTAAGATTAAAATTCTATCATGCAGCTTTTACTGATGGTTTATATAAATCCTGCAAATGCAGTTTTATTTTATCAATGTACTGTATATCAGATTAAATTTTGAGTGGTTTTTTTTAGCTCTGTATATCACCTAGAATTAAAATTAGAGTCAGTGAAATATAAATAAATACATAAGTGAACTCAAATCCACCATAATTCTGCTGGTCTGATTCTGATTTCATGCTAGTATTAATCAGAACTAAAACAACTGAAAAAAAAAAATCGGAGCCATATACTTCCAGAGCTGGTACTAGTGAACCTCACAGAATCAGAAGGTCATCATCTAGCAGCACAGCAACTTCTGCTGTTGTAGATTGCAAATACTAAACTAAGGATGAAATCATGATGGAGCCTAAAATTAATCTGATGCAAAGCCCAAGAGAGATCCTCTGTGGTCCTCGTCAAAAGGGAACACAAAACATTCAACCAAATATTATTGGTCAGGATTTTAAAACTGGAAATGAAGGTTTCCACACACCGCTGACTTCTGCCTTGTCATTTCAGTCTGCAACAGAATCAATGTACAAAAGAAAATAAATGATGACAGAACTACAGACAAAGACCAAGGCTGCTTTAGATTAAGTTACATCAGGGATCTGCACCATCTGTTTTGTATTGAAAAAGAATAATATTTTAAGGCATGTTTATTTCAGTATAC
Organism: Edolisoma coerulescens; assembly: GCA_013397115.1. Lineage (NCBI taxonomy): Eukaryota > Metazoa > Chordata > Aves > Passeriformes > Campephagidae > Edolisoma > Edolisoma coerulescens. The sequence goes on from VWZW01000171.1 coordinate 230,097, forward strand.
TAAGCATCTTAAGAGCTCACATAGTCCTTTAAAATATGTATTGAAATTAAAGACAAAGTCCAACAGTGGAAAGTGAGGGTCCTCAGCATCTTTCAGGAGACATTCTACAATTTCACAATAGCACGGTAAATGGAAAACAAGCCTAATATATATGATTCTTGCCTGAATCCTACAAAAATAAACACCGTTAGTTATACTGTACCACTCACATATTTTATATTCATATCCTGTAGGTTACAAAGAATAATCTTCAATCATAATATTTACAGATTAAATTCTGTTATCCAATTTTATGGAGAACTTCATAAAAACAAATTATTTGTTTCTTTTTAGTCATGGATGGACCTACTGAATTTTCATACAGTAGACTTCAGACAAACCGGATTTAAAATACATACAGCTTTCTTTTTTATTCACTGGATATGAAATTCACTTTTTTGTTGAGTTTGTACAACTTTTCTCCTCTTATTCGATTTCACAATGTCCTTGCCTTGTATGTCTTGGTGAATTCACTAACTTCAGGGTTTTTTAGCAAAAAAACCAATTGATGTACCACCACATATTATCCTTGAGCACTGTAGTTACAGTTTCCTTTATACAATTTAGGCAACTCACACATGCTAGGACTGTCATGCTCAGTTGACTTTTTAAATGAGTTATCCAACATCATGATAGATATAAAAGGACCCTAATGGGATCTGGGTTTTTTTAATGGTTCTCAGAAACTGGAGTTACAAAGACCATTTCTCTGCAGCTTCCCTCTTTCCTGCCTGTGGCTGTCGGTGCAGCAGCAGTGCTGATGCCACAGTGGGACAGCACAAGCAGCAACACGGCCGTCTGGCTGACAGAAGGGAGTGGGCCCCTCTACTCAACACTCATGTCCAGTTTTGGGAACCCCAGCCCAAGAACAACACGGGCATGCTGGACCAAGTCCTGCAGACAGACACCAGGATGTTTAAACACAATATACAAGAAGAAGCTGAGGTATCTCAGTTTGTTCAGTCTGGAGGAGAGATGACTAAGTGGGAATCCAGTCTCTGCTTTGAACTGCCTAACTGGGTTTACAGGAAAGATGAAACCAGACTCTTCTCAGAGCTGCACAAGGAAAAGACGACAGTCAGGTTGCAAAAAAGGGAATTCTGAGTCGATAAAGAAAAAAATTCCTCTGTGAGAGTACTTAAGGACAGGAACAGGTTGCCCAGAAAGAGCAGGAATCCACCCTTGAAGAAACTCGGACTTCGGCAGCACTACCCACTGCAACTTGAAAGCTGATTTTGCTTTGGGCAAGGGGCTGTATGTGGTGACCTCCAATAGTCATTTCCAACTAAATTCTAAGCCTATGTGCATGGGTTGCTACTCCTACCACAGTAATACTTCTCATATCCAGCTTCTATATCTGCATCTATACACTAAATCTGTCATCTAGATCCTCATAATCCTGCATCCTGATTAATTCAAAACTGCTGCTTTCAGGCCATCTGTTATACATATTCCTTCCTGCCTCCCCCCCCTCCATTGAGTGTATACAAGATACAGTGGTTATGATATTCCCTGACCACAATTCTGACAATATTGCATTTTTGTGTCTCATCACAGCATTGCTTGTCTCCCCCCACAGCACATCAGATTTGCTTGCCCATTTGTCAGATTCTGCCACTGGGATCTGCCTGTGCTGGCAGATCTGCATGGCAAATCGTAGGCTGTGACCAGTCCTTCTGAACCGGTGCATAAATGCCTTCCAGCCTCCCACATCCTTCCTCACAGAGTTCAATTATTGTGATATTTTGAAGAAGCTGCCGGATGATGCATAACTGGAAGGGTCATGGTGTTTGTCAGTATCCTTCTTTAAAATGATACAGATTAGAAGATTAGGGAATATGCAGAATATGATATGTCAGAAATTAAATTCAATTAAATAGTTACATGAGTCTAGATAACAATATAAATAATTACAGCAGTTTTTCAAAGTACATGAGTTCCCATTGATATGGGACATGTTTGACAAGAGTCTAGCTAACAACAATAAAAGTACTGCAAAGGCTCTTAATTAATCTAAGTTCTTTTTCAGTCCAGCGTTCTGTAGGTATTTTGATGATTGCGTTTTTGGAGAAGACTGTAGGATGTTGTGGTCTATATAAATACACAATTCTGCAAAATAAAGTCCATCAGAAAGGTGTGATTCACATACTTGTACATAGGCACCTGGTGATCTCTTTGAAATGTTCTAGTTTCTTGCAAACTGGCCACGGCCTCTATCTGGGCACTACAGAGAGAGAACTAATCGTACACTGTATTTGGCAGCTACCTGAGGATTCCTGAGATCCTCTGGGATGTCTAAAAAGATATGGAGTACCTTCAAATACAGGCAACTAAATTGAAGGCCCTAGTCCCTAGTTTGTATGTAACTTGTAAAATAATACAATAACAAAGGAAACAATTCTACAAAATACACTGAAATGATTAAAATAAAATTGTAAGAAATCACCATCAGGTAATCAGTTTCAAATGTTGGGTGTATTAGTTCTTGGCACACTGGAATGGAAAGTGCTTTCAGTGCTGGTGAATCTAGTCCCTGACATCGTTGGCACAACCTATAATCCTCTCCAAGCCTACAAGTTTTGTCCTTGAGCACATATCACCTGCTCTGCCAACTAACAGCCAAACCTGGTAATCAGTTATAATCCATAGATATATGTGATACAAATATGGGTTATATTTTCCTGGAAAGATCTACCTTTTGATTGTTTCTCACATTCTGTGCATTCTTTTGGAGTGTGTTTAGACCATGATTTTAAAGAATTATATCAGTCAAGATGGATATCAAGCCGCAAGTTATGGAATACTTGTCTCCAACTATCTGGCAAAAGTGTTGTTAGAGAAAGTGGAACTAACTAGGCAACAGCCCTGTATGTTTCATGTCTTTAGGATAAAAACTACAAATAACGATATCTCCTTTTGTACTGCCTCTGCCCATTTTGGACTGACAATCAGCTGTCTAAAAGCTGATGTTTGGCTTATATTACTCCACACAAAAAGAGAAGAAATAAATTCAGGACAGATACATCAACACTGAAAAACAAAATCATTTTTAAAGTAGTCTGACGAACAACAGCTTCAGTAAGGCAAGATTAGTAATGCAACTAATAAATTAGGATTTTACTGAACTCTCTGCCTAATGGGAAGTTAGAAACATTTGTGGCTGGACCTCAAACTACACAGTCAACAGAGCTCGAACTCACTGACTGGAACTGAGATGCGGATTTGATTCTCTTCGCAAAGGAAGGGAGCATTGCTAACTTCCTATATTTTTGGTCATCTTTTTGCTTGAAACTCTTCACTGGAAAGTTTGAAATAATGTAGAGGAGGAGGACTACAAACTTAGTGTTTAGAAGAAATGAAGATAGTGTTCATCAAAACTATAGAAAGCCTTGTCCACCACACAACTACAAGGTCCTAGACCATAAATAACTGCATGTGAATATAACTACAGGAAAAATCTTTACTAATACTGTCTACATTGGTCAAAATATTTGCATATTGAATTCACCAGAATATCCCCAAATGCATCCACATAATCATTATTCAGCACAATATATTAATTACAGATTGAACTTGACAGCTATGACCAGTTTCATAGAAGCATTTTGACATGAAGTGTAACCCCTCATTTTACTCATAGCAAAGGATTCTTTTCTGGATTTAGGTGACTTGTGATAACAATCTCTATCTTTTTTGGGGGTATTATTACCATATTCTCTCCTTCTTTAGCAGAGAAATTGAAAATATCTGATGGTGTTCATTTTCTTGCTGTATGTTGCTTCTGGCATAATAAGCACAATGTGGTTACAGCCTTTTATTTTTTTTATCCAAAAGATGTGAGTGAATGTACAAGATGCTAGTCTGTGGTAAACACATCCATTACATAACTGAGTTTAGACTTCAGACCTGCCAAATATTTCACACTGCTTGCAGGGCTCCCACAGTTGGCTCCTGCCTGGCCTTCTCTTGCAGCTGGGGATCCAACACACACATGTATTCAGCGCTTACACAGATCCTTTGATTTGGTGCATGAGATCATGGAGCAGGAATGAAGCTGTCGCAAGCCTGTGCCATCTTAATGGAGCCTTCTGCTCACAGAGGTCCTGCTAGGGAATGGTGGTCTCTGGATGTAGCCCAGTTTACCAGCTGTACGTTAGCCCATCACTCAGGGCTCCCTCTGTCCCTTGGCCTCACACAGCATTCTCACAGGTACTGAAATAAATGGGATTGAAAGCACCGATATCTGATACCATGCAATGCACATAACTTGCAGTGTATTATGAAGCAGACAGTGCAATAAATCCCTCTGTATTATATTTAGTAATGGTATCATTTGTGTCATTCCGGAAAGTGATCTTGATAGTTCTGTAAAGCCCCACAGCTTTGAATAAATCACTTCCAGAGTGAAGTATTTGACTGATGAGACACTAACTGTCCTACAGCAAGAAAATTATTCAGGCTGGGAAGATGACAGGTTCAGAGCCCGAAAAACAATAAGCCATAGAGAGGATGGAAAGAGCAACATGTACAAAAGACCAAAGGGCAATTGTCACTATCCCTGAGTAATGACCATAACAACAGGTGCTAAAAAATACAATACAACTATATAGTACTAGCCAATTTCTAAACTGGCAGAAAGCTCAATAGCCAAGTGAAACCCTTTTATAAGCAAGAGAGTCTCATTAGCACAATGAAAGGGACAAATAAAAATGACTAGGTTTTGTTTGCAATACCCATTACAGTCGCCTGCAATGTGAAAAAGCTTCCTGTTTTCTATTTATATTTGGTCTCCCTATGCCATATCTAATATAATGGTTGCCAAGTGGAAAAATAAGGAGACTCTGTAGTTAAAATTGTCTGTGGCCCTGAAATTGTTATAATTTTTTCCTGATCTTTCTTTCCAATGAGATCTCTGTCTTACCAAATACGATATATACCTATTCCAATTTTCCCTCTTGAAGATGTTTATCCTTTCTTATCTAGCCTGCCTGTCATATCTTATTATAATTTACGGAAATCTGAAATACACTGTTCTGATAAACCTGTCAGAATAATAACAGAAACACATATAGTTAATCATTGTGATAGGGTTTCTGTATTATTCTGAGAAAGACAGAACTGAATATTATGAATAATGCTAAATGTAATTTATATGAACATATAAATCCTTACCAGTGGTTTCAATTTTCTAATAAATTTGAAATTTTATCAGATACTAATTGCTAATAAGCATGATTCATTATGACTTACTGTGCACAGATTTGCTATTGATGACAGTGAAGTAAGACAACAGACATGGGCATGAAGTACTACTGAAAATGAAAAAAAAATGTAGCTATCTATAGGTCTGCCAAATATTAAATACTTGTTCTAAAGAATGTCAGTATGTCTGTGTTGGTCTTCAGTAACTATGTTACTCTCAGCCTTTTTATTAATACAGTATGCAACCAGGCTGAGGTAGCTGGAGATAAGGATTGGCATCAAGCTGTTGTGTGTGTGGAAATATTGCACCTAGATTCTTTAGGTCCAGTCAGGGGGACCTGAAGGGAGATTTATCTTCTCCCGTAAATTGCTAATGACTTCAACATTGAATTCACAAGTCCTGAGAACAGAAAATATAAACCCCAGAGAATGACTTTTTTTGTTTGAAAGGCACATTAGCTGTAATCCTAAGCGTAAGTACCTGCCCCCTGCCAAATATAGGAAAATCCAACAGAACAAGCAACACCATTCTTTGATTTATTTCTGTGAGCTTTGTTGTCATCAAGCAATCTATTTCAGCCTCCTCTGCGCACCTCACATCTCTTCTCATTTTGCTGTTTTTCACTGCAGCTCTTCTTGCTGCTACTCCCTCTTGAGTCACACACAAATAGATTTAGGCATGAACATTTAATGGCAAAGGCCTTTGAAAATGGTAGAACTAATTTTATTTTTTGTCTAGTTGATAGCTTGCAGCACCAAACAAAACAGAATCATTAAATGGTTCAATGGACTAAGATCAAAGGAAGACACCTGTAAGCAAAATCCTCTATTATCCTTTCACTGTCAAAAGTAATTGTTGCTAATTGAACAAGTTTGTTTAATTGTAATATAGCTCAAGAGACCATATCCTGAGCTGCTGGAAATAGATCTCGTTCTGCTGAAGTCAGCTCTGCTAATCTATCGCAACTGAGGAACTGTCACAAGTAAACAGTTAACCCATTGCTTAACTGCATGGGCTGCATGACCAGCTATTGCAACCAAAAATGTCTCAAAAGTTGGGCTGAACAAGAAAAAAATGATCACATTAATCTTTGCCTAATTTTATGAGAGCTATTAAATACATACTTGGTATCAGTAGACTAAAAGACGTCCAATAGAATTTTATGAAGGCCAAATTTAAAATATGCCAGAAAGTCTGCAAGCAGACACCAGCCATCATTTTGTAAATGCTTTTAAAACTTGATTTCCCTTTGCAAGAAAGCAAGCTTCTTTCCTACTTGCTCAGGTTTAACACACTACCACAATAAACCAGCAAGCCATGAAAAGCAGTGCTAGTGTACAGATTTAAAAGTTTAGAAAATAAATAATCATAAATCCAGCACATCTTCAAATCAGTCATCTTTACAAAAAGAGCTCAAAAAAAAAAAGGGAATGCTTCTGAGTACCCTGGTTTGAGTGGGCTCAGCTTCATATGTCTTGTGTCAGGAACTAAAATCCATGAACTCTCTGGCTTGCATCCTTCCCCTTCTCACTCCTGCTTTAATTCTGCAAGACAGTTCCAGAATCTGAATGGTGAAAAGAACAAGATCCTGGGGTGCCACAAAGACAGACCTTGTTCCATCTATGTACAGTCATTTGTGTGTCTCACTAATGATAAGGAATGTAACAAAACACAATTACATACTCTAAAAGCCTTTTTCCATACCATTACTCTCTGCATTGGAAACCATATCCTCAAGTCTGGACTTCCCAAGCTCCTTAAAAAGTTTTTGCTCTGCTCTATAAATGAACCATGTAAGGCAACTGACCTTGAATTATTGCTGTTCTTGACAACAGTGATTTTGTGAAACCACACAGCATTTAGTCCTATTCTGATTTAAGCATAGTAAAAGGTGCATTAGTATGTATCTACTCAGAAGTTAGGAGTGGGCAAGTACAAAACCTGCAATTCTTCTAGAGTCAAAGGGAGTGCAAGGCCCAATGACACCTAACTGAACACAGGAAAAGCAGAAGACACAGGATGGCTATGTTGCAGGAAATGTTAGTTAGCATCTTATTCAATAACCTAAACTAAACACAGCTCTGAAACAATTCTGTGCAGAAATCCTACCAAAACTGCTGAATGCACCCTGACAAACACCTAAAATGACTGGGCTGATGACCAATTTCTTAACATCCAGAAACAGGTAGCATTTTGGTAGGCTGACAATATGCCAAGGTAATTTTCAACACAAATAATGCCAAACCAAGAACTGGATAGTAATCGACCTGGGAAATGTGTGAAATTCAAAATAACTTCAAGTAAAAACAAGAGTTTCAAGTAAAAACAAGTTTCCATGCAGTTCAAGGTCACTGACTAAAGCACAGCTTATCTTGCGTTTTGTGCTCCTCTTCCACTTTGTCTAGCATTTTTAGGAGCAAAAATATAAGAGCTTGGCTGATAGATCTACATCTTTATCTAGATCTAATTGAAAATGTGAATTACACTATTCTAACACTAAGGCCTGGCACTGCAACCAGGCTTCAGAGACAGCAGTGCTGGCTCCTTCCAAGTTACCCATGGGCTCATTAAGGAGCTGGCCAGCAAGATGCTGGCTTCTCATGTCTGGTGTGAGTCTGGCAAAACCACTCCAAAACAAGCATTTGTAGGGTGTGGGAAAAAATAGATGCTCTGAATTTTACAAAAATTCCCCTGTGATGGGAAAAGGGAAGAAAGCAGCTTGAAAATACTTAGATATCCTTAAATACATGTATCTGACTTTTTGCAATAGTAACAGGCTATTGAAATACTCTCATGACTTAACATCAGAAAGGAAAACTGAGAGAGATATGCCAGGTAAAAGTAAAAAATGTAATAAATAATAACTAAAAATGATATATAAACTGACAGCTTAAAATATTTTAAATAAAGGCATAAAATTTCTCATTTCTGAACCCATTTTCTAGACACAAGGGGAATTTCCAGTCAAAAAAACCAAACCAACACAGCAGAACTTTCATCCAAACTAGTATCTTTCTCAGGCAAATGTATTTGTATGACGTATGTGCATAAGCTCAAGCTTTAAAATGTTTCTTTTCTGTTTTCCAAATTTTAAAAAAATCCCTACATAGGGGATTTCTTTTCTCTCAGCTGCAGGGATATTTTGCCTCAAGTTTTTTAAAGGTTGCACAGTGAGAAAAAGGAAAATGCAATTCTAATTGTGTACTCTGTACTGTTTTTTGAGTTGAGAGAGTTATGTAAATTACAGAGTTGATCAATGAAGAGGAACTGAAGAAAAGGGAAAAAACTGCTCAATTTCCCCTACAAATCTGAAAGAAACAGGGAGAAAAAGAAAGGGACCAAACCCTCAAATTCTGAGAATCCTAAATCTATAATTAGAAGAGCAAAGACTTTGATAAAGAATAATTTTCATTTTGAATGCTGCAGTATTGAATCAACTTAAAAATATTCATTAAACTGTCTTCTATATTTTGTGACTCTAGCCTTCAAAGGCAAGATAAGAACAGAGTTGTCATTCCTTTCAGAAACACAGCCTTTGGCAAGGCTTCAGAGGATTGGTGCTGCTACAAGAATGGAAACAACGCAGCACAATTTGTCCTGAGGACACTGCAGAATATTTCATCTTTGAAGAATGAAGCTGTACATTGAAATTTGGGCAAGAGAAGTCTTGGGTTTTTAAAATACAATCTCTGTATTTCTTCATCAGCACAAGAGATTGTGGCCTCTGAGAACACCCGATATCAAACAATCTGTCCAGTATGACACTTAACAGTATCCCTGAGAAGTGATTCACTTTAGCCTTTAAAAGGACCTATGTCTTGGGAAAACAAGGTTTAAAATATATTCGCGGAGAGATGTGAAAATATTTAGGCAGAATTATCTGATCTGTGTTAGACATAAGGTCAAAAATTTCTTCAGTTTCTTCCCTTCCTTCAGTCATTCCTTGCAGTCATCCTTTAACATCTCTGATAACATCTACAGTTTTCAAATACCACTTTAGATAAAAACCACACTTGTACATGTTCATTTATGTTAGCTGACAGTGGTCACTCCTAACCTACTCTTTTTTAAACACAAAAAATGTGATAATCATGGTGATGTAAAACACAATCTCATTTTCTTGGGATACATATGCCCTAAGAAACAAGTGTGCCACCTATTGATTTCCCAGGTACTGTTTAAGCATCTCCTTCCTGATTTTGTAATGCTTATGTGCTCCAGCAACAATTTTTGAGGACCTTAATGAATTTCATCTCAAAACACTGTGTATGATGAGAACTTCAGAAGTTTGCAGTTTCATAGGCAGAAATTCAACTACAGAAATACTAAAGTGGTCGTTTCTGTCAAACAACTAAATTGGTTTCATTTTATGCAGTTTATTCAGGATTATACAGAAAGTTTTGTGGTCTCAAATCCTGGCTTAAAGTTTCTACTGCTGAACCACCTGCCTCTTCTGAGAGTCTCTGAAACTATTAAGTACATACATACACATGCATTGATGTGACATACCATGACCAGCACTGAAGTCTAGGTACAAGCTGTGGCTGCAAGTCATCAGTTTCTAAATGATAGTGCTATGCTATTTGCTAAAAGTGATAGTTTATGAATTGAATTTTTTTGTTCTATAGAAAAGAATACAACTACATTGGGGGAGCATTTTTCAGTACTCCCACCCATACACTTGGTTCAGGCAGTGTGCCTATGAAAAATGAAGACTTAAAAATCTCACTTGCAAGTCAAAAGAAGGAAAGGCTTGTTTTCCATTTTGACTTCCCTTTTTTTTTCCCCTAGAGAAGGAGATCCATTTACATTGATATTGAGTAATTTAATGTGTGAAGTAATACAGAAAACTGAAATGCCAAGATGATGTGTTGTAAATTCATCACTCCTTAAGCCAGCTGCTTCTTGTCAGAAGAGGAAAGCTCCTTTTAAGTGTCTTTTGAGACTGATATAAAACAAGTTCTATGACAAGACTGTTTGTACTGTATGTCATCAGGTATTTCTTAAAGCATAAATTATGACTGATTTTTTTTTTAAAAGGAAAAAAAGAATTATTTCATACAAGCAATCCAGCAAATAGTAATTCTACTTCTGATGTTTCAGGAAATGAGAAATGACTCCCCCAGTGGCACTTCCAGTAAAAGCAGAAAGATAATTTCAAACACTTCAACATGCAAATTTCCAACACTTAAATTCAATAAGTACTTTGATTTGGCAGTAGCTTATTCATTTAAATCCCTTTTGAAATTAAGTATTTAAAGTGTTTTAAAATGTTGCTCCCCAATATTCTTTCAAATATGTTTCTAATCCATACTTTATTTATTTATTTTTTTAATCAAACTGTCCCTTCATAGGACAGCAAATAAATTCTATAGTGGCTTTATCAAAAGTTTAGTCACGAAATTTCATTAAAATGTGTAGTTAAGAAGTTCTTGTAGTTAATGAAGACCTTTTTCACTTTATTAGGAATTGAGTCTCTAGAAAGTCCTTTCATTTCATAATCTCCTATCTTTAATACAATATGTATTATTTTGGTTTGTATACTTTTTAGTATTAGAATAAATCGTATTTCAATAAAATATTGAGTTCAAGAAGTGTTTGGACAATGCTCTCAGGCCCATGCTGTTATTCTTGGGGCTGTCCTGTGCAGGGCCAAGAGCTGGGCCCAATGATCCTTGTGAATCCCTCCAAACCCAGAATATTCTGTGATTCTGTGGATTCTGTCATTTGTGACTATTTGCCTGTTGTGAATTTTCGTGACATTTTGTAGCTGTTCTCCTCATTAGTTCTCCCCCTTTTGGTAGTATACGTCCTTATTAGTACTTCCTACTTAATGACACTACATTCCTACTTAATGACACCTTCAGAATATTTTCACAAAATTAAATTTAAAAATATTTTTCTTGATATATTTGCATAATTTTGCCAAAACACAGATAAAAATGCTGCAATTATATGTCTGTCACACAGCACTTGATTGCCACTTCTCATGGCAAACACAGATGAAAGTAAAAACACAAAGTCTTTACTCTCTCTCTGCAGGCTCGACTTTCTCCTGGTCATCTGCCGTTGTCCATCTTCCTTCCTGTGTGTTTCACAAAACAGATTCACACTCCTCACAAAATTTGTGAAAAGTGCTGGCTGTGAGTTTGAGACTACCTGTGCATTTCCTATCTGTAGGAGACACTCTAGTCTTCAAGGACAGCCAAGCCCATTGTTCCACATGAGTGTTTTGAAACACAGGGTGAACGTGTGCCTTATTACCATGTCCCTCTTCTTTCACATGGGCTCTGCATCATCATACATCTTTTACATGATTTCATATGAAATAAGGAGAATATCTAATCAGCTAGCAGTTGTCCAGAATGTGCTTGAAATAGCCATAAGAACTGCCATTACTGATGACAAGAAAAAGGCAAGATTTACCAGTAATGGATATCCTTGGGTTTAGGATAAGGAGATCGCAAGCAGCAACTAAGCAGCAGTGGGCTGCTTGATCAGTATCTCTCCACACCCACAGCTGGACGCAGGACAGAATTAGAAAAAGAGAAGTGAGAAAACAACAAATGGCTCAAGATAAAGACTCACTACTAAATGAAGAAAAAGTTTTTAAAAGTTTTAAAAACCCCAAAGATTTGCAAAGGCAACCACTCAGCACCTCCCACCAGCAGATGAGTGTCCAGCCCGTCCCCAAGCAACAGCTGCCTTGGGAAGACCACCCTCCAGCTTTATTGCTGAGCCTGATGTGATACGGCATAAAGTAACTCTTTGGTCAGTTGGGTTCAGCTCTCCCAGCTGTGTCCCCTTCCCAAACTCCTGCCCACCCCCAGCCTACCCCCTGGCAGGGCAGCTTGAGAAACAGAGGTGGCCTTGACATTGTGCAAGCACTGCTTAGCAATAGCATTATCAACACTGTTTTGGTCACAAACCTACAACATGGCAATATACAAGCTGCTATGAAGAAAAGTATCTGCAGCCCAGCCACCCCCAGCACAGAGTTAAAACCAAATTTTTGCCTTTACTATTTACATTCATCTCTTACATTTATAGCACCTACCCCTCACTGTGGTGCCTGACTCTGTTTAGAGAAAAGTCCATGAAGAAGTCTGGGAAGCTGGTGACTTGCCTCTGCCAGAAGTTTTTTGCTTCCTTTCCTGCCAGGGTGAGACCCGACTAACCATTGTAAACCTGAGACATCCATTGGCCAGGCTTTATGGTAAGTCACAAAGTTCAGTGGGATTTCTTCTGTCTCCAGAGGTACCAGTCAGTATAAATGGCTCTTGATTTGTCATTGTAGTTGCTTTCCGAGGAAGATGACCATAACTCCCCATAAATTTTGTATAGGAGTTATGATGTTAAAAGTGGAATGAGATGCCTTCACACGTGGCTTGCCTGTTGGTTGAAAATGACCCACTGGCTCTTCTGTTATGATGGTATACGTTTGTCATAGTGTTAGGCCAGGATATGTTTCTGCCATGATCTCAACAGAATAATATGGCTTACAAAAATAGAACCAAATTTATATTTGCAGTGTAACATTGTAAGAAATCCGGGGAGAAAGCAGTGATATTTGTGGTTAAAAGGAATCACAGGAGAGAGATAGCAGCTGTAATTTCTCTACCTCTTACTACCTGACTTTGAGGCCCCAAAATGATTATATTCACCTATTTTCTGTTACTTCTGCAGCTACTGATAGCAATTATGTTGCATTTCAAGCAGAAAATGTTATTTGATTTCAGAATTCATCTTAGGATTCCTTCCAAAATAGCCCTGGCTGGCAAAAGAGAACACTGGAATGAATTATTATTCTGAGACTAGCACAATTCTCCACACAGCACAGCTTCCTCCATCACCAGCCTAGAGCTGAGAAGAGACGAGGTCGCCCCTCGGGCCCCCGATGTGCCTCTGTGCTGATGTTCTGCCCACGGGGCTCTGGCAGAGGTTTGCCTGTGCCCCGCTCTACCTGCTGGAGAGGTTTTGTCCATTTCTCCTGAAAACTGTTGGCTTCTTCAACTTTTGCTTTTTTCTTACCATGAATGCTCTAAAAATAGACAGTGAAATGGGATCAAGAAAAATCACAAAAGGAAGGTGTGAACATAGCAACTTGTAATTTTTAGACAGACAATAAGCGTTTGTTAATTTTCAGAAATTGTATTTTTGGGTGAGAAAGTAGCCTTTTCCTTTAGTGTGCAGAAACAACTGATTCCTTTTTCCACCACTACCCAGGGCCCATCAGCATTAACGACTTAAAAGTTTCCCTCCAAGCAGCGTCACCAGCACTTCGGAGTCGGGATAAACTGTGAAGAAATGGATTTTATGCATGTGTCACGGCGAGACCGTTCCCCGAGGACTTCTGGGAATTCACATTAAACACGCGAAGCCGTTGCCCAGGGACAGTTGGGAGGGAAGGAGGTGCGGGGGCGGCGGGCCCGGCTCCCTCAGGCCCGGCCTCCCTCAGGCGCGGCCGCCGCCGTCTCCCGGCAACGGCGAAACAGCGGCGCGGGCGGCGCTGCGCGATCGCCCCCGGGCGGCGCGGGCGCTGGCTCCGCCGGCTGCGGAACAAGGGCGGGGAGCAGCGGCGGCGCTGAGGGCAGCTGGCCCGGGGGCAGCGAGCACAAACCACCGGGGGCAGCGAGCACAAACCACCAGGGGCAGCCCCCGGGTCGTGGCGGTGCCGGAGCGGCGTCGG
>VWZW01000171.1:245593-296550 GCA_013397115.1 Edolisoma coerulescens
TTTTTTACTGTTAGCATCATAAAACCTGGTAAACGAGCAGTTAAAATTAAACAATAGGGCTACCCTTGCAGATATAACCATAAAAATCAGGAACGTGATAGTAACACATCTGAGACATTTCCCGTATCGACAAAGAAGTATGAGTGCAATTTTGTACAAGACAGGAGAGGCTTCATCTGGGATGCTGTGTTCAGCAGAGGTCATCCACGTTTTCAAAGGCTGACTTAAAATACGCTTATTAGGATGATCTTTCTGAAGCAAAAATTCAGAAAAGGAAACAGCCAATACATTTCTTTGAAGAGAAAATTATTAATAGAACAGTTTCCATATCCCTATATTCTTACTGGGTCTTGGTAAAGTAAGGGCTAAATTTAGAGTTTATCTCATTTCCTAGGGTTCTACTTATGTTGTGGTGTTCTTTACTCAAAATTCATCTGTGTCTGTGTCTGTGTGTGTTTCGTGGTTGCTGTCTTTTTTTTAAAGTCAAGTCCTCTTTACAGCAGAAACTCTTTTGTTGCCTTCATTATGTTGCATCACAGCCATTTTTCAGAACCCATTTTTACTGTTTAAAATAACTTCATTTTCTGAAAAATACTTCATACTCCTCAACTATACTTTCATTAGCCAGATGGTGACATATGCCATATCTCTTCTTGCTCTTTTGCTTGTACATGTATAAACTACATATTTGCACTGGTAAACTCTTTTACCAATGCAGGAAAGAACGTAGGGTTTCAGTATGTGCAGTGTGAGAAATCCTTGGATTAAGGTTGCGGTTTTGCATCCTTACAATAGACAGAGACTATTATATATATAAAATATGTTTTAACATTATATGTATTAAAATTTTATGTATATATAATATTATGAATTAAAATAGAGATGAAGATAAACATTCTTTTCGTGTTCCATTTAGGATTTTTATTTGTTAAAAGCCTGACTAATACATAAAATTTTACTTTACGATATAACCATTATAATGTTTTACAATTTTTATTAAAAAGTTGTTCAGTGACTAAGATGCTGCTGGGATGTGATTTTTCTTTCTAAAGCAATCTGAACACTTCAGTCAACAGCATGTGTCTTCAGGAAGTTTGCAAGGCCCTTTTTTGAACATCTTTTAATCTAGATAAGTCTTTAAACATTCTGGTTGAATTTAGATACATATTTCTCTAGTTACTTAAATTAAAAGAGGCCCTGCAGAAAGATTGGGATTAGTTAGAGGATTGGACAACGACCAGACATGTGAAATTTAGCAAGGTCAAGTGTGAGGGACAGGACAACCCTGGATGTGTGCACAGACTAGGAAAGGGACCTGGGGGTCCTGGTCGATGGCAAGTTGAACCCGAGCCAGCAGTGCCCTGGCAGCCAGGAGGGCCAAGCGTGTCCTGGGGGGCATCAGGGACAGCATCACCAGCCGGGCAAGGGAGGGATTGTTCCGTTCTGCTCTGCACTGGGGCAGCCTCACCTCGAGTGCTGGGGGCAGTTCTGGGCATCACAATATAGGAAAGACATTAAAGTATTAGAGAGTGTCCAAAGGAGGGCCATGAGGATGATGAAGGATCTGGAGAGGAAGCTGTGTGAGCAGCAGCTGAGGTCACTCGTCTTGTTCAGCCTGAAGGAGACCAAGAGGAGACTTCATTGGAGTCTACAGCTTCCTCACAGGGGGAGGTGGAGGGTCAGGCACTGATCTCTGTCGTAATCAGTGACAAGACCTAAGGGAATGGCCTCAAGATGTGTCAAGGGAGATTTAGATCGGATATTAGGAAAAGTTAGTTCCCCCAGAGGGTGGCTGGGCACTGGAACAGCTCCCCAGGAAAGTGGTCACAGCACCAAGCCTGACCTAGTTCATGAAGCATTTGGACAACACTCTCAGGCACATGGTGTGATTCTTGGGATGGTTCTGTTCAGGACTAGGAGTTGGACATGATGATCCTGATGGGTCCCTTCCAACTTAGCATATTCTATGAGTCTATGTGGGAAATAAGGAATCATTTTTTGGAGGAAATTAGAATTCTTTAGGCTAACAAAATGAAAACTGAGTAGGGATATGTTTGTTGTCTTCAGGTAGAGGAAGGGCATGATCAGAGGGCTGGAGCATCTCTCCTATGCAGACAGGCTGAGAGAGTTGGTGGTTTTCAGCCTGGAGAAGAGAAGGCTCGGTGGAGACCTTAGAGCACTTTCCAGTACCTAAAACAGGCCCATAAGAGAGCTGGAGAGGAACTTCTTACAAGGGCATGTAGAGACAGGGCAAGGGGGAATGGCTTTAAACTCTAAGAGGGTAGATTTAGGTTGGATAGTTACTAAGAGGGTGGTGAGACATTTGAACAAGTTGCCAGAGAAGCTGTGGGTCCATTACTGGAGGTGTTCAAGGCCAGGTTGGATGGGGCTTTGAGAGACCTGGTCTAGTCAAAGGTGTCCCTGCCCATGGCAGCAGGGTTGGAATGAGATAACCTTTAAAGGCTCTTCCAACCAAGCCGTTCTGTGATTCTAAATTTTAAATATATGTGGAATTTATATAATATACTATATAGTGTACATAGAATATAGTAAATATATATTGTATGGTATAAATAGTTACTATAAAGTATTTTCATACATGCCAGCAAAGAAAGTAATTGACAAATGTTCAGACATGACACATATATAGTAAACTGTAGACTGAAAATTAAAAACTAAAAAAAGGTCCCTGATGCTCTTAGCAATTGGCTTGTGGAACAACTTTTTAATGAGAGAGGTGGGGAAAAAAATCTAAGGTTTTTAAGATATAGTGTGATAGGTGGGATTAACATGATGCCGTGGTTGTGATGGGGAGGGGGACAAGTCCACTCATTCAGAATGTCCCTTTCCCCCGAAGTCCCTGTGAAACGGCCAGGAGAAGGCATTCATTTTAAGACATCTATTTTCACAGCTGGCTAAAATCTTAGGAGTGTCTTTAATTTTTTACTAGTACTTCCTAAGTCAGACCTTTGCCTTCTGAATGGGAAGTGTCCTGCTATTATAGCTCAGATAATGGTTGTGTCACTACTGTCCCTCATTTGGTTTAGATTAAGTCAATTTTTCTTTCTCATGAGATGAGGGATTTCACTATGCATCTCAGACATTTGAAATCACACACATAAGTTCTAAAAATCTCCTCGATTCAGCTTCTCACAGCTTGGATTCTCCAAGGATAGATCCTAGGTCTGATGTTATTTAATATGTTCATTATAATTTGGAAATGAGCAATAGCATAGAGAAATAAAATTTTTCTGGTGAGATAAAATAATTTTGTTACAACGAAAGAAGACTTGTAGAAACTTCTGAGATCTGTTTTGCAGTTGGGTGAACTGGTAACACCATGACAAATAAAATTCATTGTTGATGAAAGCAATGTAATTTACACTGTCAGGAATACTTGGAACAATATACTCTTCAGTAGTAAATCTAAATTAATTGTGATCGACGGAGAAAATGAACTGTTTACCATATGTGGATAACTTAATGAAAATCTTCACTGAGGAAACTGGGTAAAAATAAATACCCTGAAAGTTACAATGTCACTTGAATAAGTCAATAGTGTTCTAGAATTGATTATGGTATTTCTGGTTAGGTATGTCATATCTGAGAAAGGTTTAACAGTCGCAGAGGGACCCTGAGACAGGAAACACACATGTCTGGAAAAGCTATATGGAAAAAAATAATTAAGACAGCTTAGATAGGAGGTAAATCAGAATGTACAGTGAGTTATAAAGGAAGGTAAAAAAGATCAAGTCAAGGCATCTGTTAAGTAAAGTTGTAATACAAGAACAAGGGGTTATTGTGTTGAATTGAATAACGTGTTTAAACTATTTACATATTTTTGAATCTGAGGAATAATTCGTTATACAGTACACTTGACAATTGGACCTGTGCTGTAGCATGTCTGACTAAGAATGAAGACTAAAAGGATTAGGCGTTTATGTGGACAGTAAAAATAGCTACTATTGTTAGGAAGAACATAAAAACTTTAGGAGATCTAAACCTTGGTACTTTAGGGAAGTAGAAACCCTGTAACAGATGGAGGAAATCTGACTTTTGGGATTAGTTTCATGCATTTATCAGAAACATTTGTCTGTTGTCATTCTGGAGGCTGGATACTGCTCAGCCATGTGGAAGACTGTTCTTATTCACAGAATCACAGAATCACAGAGTGTATCAGGTAGGAAGGGGCCACAGTGATTACGTGGTCCAACCTCCCTGCTCAAGCAGGGCCATCCTAGAGCACATTGCACAGGATTGCATCCAGATGGTTCTTGAATCTCTCCAGTGAGGGAGACTCCGTACCCTCTCTGGACAATCCTGATCACCTGCAGAGTAAAGAAGCTTTTCCTCATATTCAGGTGGAACTTCCTCATCATTCTTTTGACAAATATACACATGGACACAGATAAAACAGTGGGCAAATTCAAAGGCCTTGACTTAACTGATCTCCAGTATAATGTATTATTTTCATATGGCACATATATTCATATCTGCAGGAACTGCATATTAAATTGGACCTGCTATCTCTTTTTAACTCTCTTATTATATGAAGCCACGTTTTTTAATAGTGTGCTGATGCTTGCACTGTTGTTACAGCGCAGGCAAAGTATGTTGATCCATATTTAAGGAGCTGGGCAGAAAAAAAGATGAAAGAAGAATTCGGGAGAAAAAAAGGGGTTTCAAGACTATTCCACATCGTTCTCTTAATTAAGATGAAGCTATCTGAGAATGATGAGGAGGATATTTAAGCTGGCATACAGAGGACATACTGGACTCAGGAAAGGAGTGAGATTGTCTGCTGATGATATGATTATATTTTGATTGCACTGGAAGGCAGCAGTACTAGAATGTCCATACAAAAATCAATTGAAATAATCAATGATAATGACGGATTTATGGGCAATTTTCACTGTTATCACAAGAAAAAAATAGTTTCTGTGAGACAAAAATAAGCAGCCAGGCTTCACTTAAACTTGCTCAGCTAAATTGACATTTTGTAATTATCACCTGTAAGGCAAAAAGAATCTCACTTGTGCATCATTTTTGGTAAGAACCTGAAAATTGTGGCTAGGTTGTAGTAACACGGATTCAGACTGCCTTAAAGCATTGGACTGTTAATTTGAAAAGTGGATCATGTAATAAACAACTGGTTAGAAGCTGTTTCTAAATCCTTCTCTTTGCACTGCTTTTCCACAGGGGTAATTGCTCTCAGAAGAGACCTTTGATTCCTTGACTAAGAGGTAAGTTCCACAGCTGGCTGTGCCTTTGACTTATTCCTGTTCTTCATCTCAGCTCTTGCAGTATGTGCAGGGTCCTAGGTATCTGTTATTTAAAGTTTAGAAAACAGAAGATGCAAATGGAACAGGTAGTGTTTTCTAAATGCATTGTCTGCTTTAAAACCAGGAAATATTATGTTCTTTAAGTATATTCAACAGGATTCTAATAGTGTAAAGGAAGTCTTTATATGACTTCAGCATTTCAAACAGAAAAACAATCAGAACTTTCCTCGTATTTCAAAGTACGATTTATAGATTCTTTTTTTGTTAAAGCACACTTGCTAGCCATCATCTTGTGTTTTAAAAAAAAGTGTAGTGACTAGAAATAAGTGGGTATCTCAGATTTGCAATCTAAGAAACTATTCACACTGAGAAAAGCAACTATTCACATTAAAGCATGAAAGTAAAAATAAATAAGTACTGCAATCAGGGCCATCATTATCTTACAATCTAGTACTTGGAATCTGCTCCTCTAAGCAGGCATCTGCTGCAACTCTTTCAAAAACTAAATAAATTTTCTGTATTTTATTTGACATGGTAGAGATGCCAATTCCTGATAAAATAGTCAAGAAGTTAGAGAGTTCCACTTTGAACCAAAAAATCCACATTTGTGACCTTCCTCAAAATCATTTTCCACTTACAGGCACAATGTTCTGGTCTTAGAGATTTTACTGGAGATGTGCTTGTTCCTGCAGCCATTTCAAAAAAGACGAGGTGGCTATGTATTGTCGTATGCCTGGTTCTGCTAATGTTCAGTCTGCTATGAAAGTGCCTGCCAGACCTAGCCTGGCATGTGGATTCATGTGGAGAAACGGGGTAATAAACTTAGCTCACAAACTTAGATGTCGATGTAAATGTAAATACATGAGCTAACAACTCTAGACTCTGGTTTTGGTCCGAGAAAAAAGTAGTTATTTTTAAGGTGCTGTTCCATTTCAGATACCTCCTTTAGGATGGATCTGCCTTAAGAGCTATTGAATATGTTGACTAGATCGCCATCAATTAACAAGCAGAGTGATTAACTTTAGTGCTGATGCTTAGTTTAGTTTAATGGACACTACTCATAGATTCCGGATATGGGTTTAACTTAGGATACTCACACTGGAGTGGTTCTGGTCCTGTGGGAAAGCTGGAGGTCCTAATGAATTTCAGAGTGAAACAAGGAAGTGCCTACTGAGCTAAGGCACTAAGAACAGCCTGAGCTGAGGGAGAGCTTTGGGGATTGTGGTTTTGGAATGAGGATTTAGTTAGACGTAGTGACTGTCCTGCTGCTTGAGAGACAACACCTGATTGCACCACTGCACTAAAACTGGGTTGGAGGAAAGTAAAGCAGGCTAGTTTTTCTACCACTGAGGCAATAAATTCCAGGTGAGGGACAGGAAGTAGCATAGAATGATAACTTCATAGATTGCTTGGCTGTGTATTGGCTACATCTGTTAGGTCAAAGTACTTTATTACCTCTAGCTCTACATGATTTAAAACAATCAACCCTTTAATCTCAAAAAACATATGTAGAAAAGGCATGCTCCTATGATTCTAGAAATGTGCAGGACATGAAGTAGAGGATATTACTCAAATGAGAATATTATTTTGTCTTTAAGATTTAGAAACATAGAATCGTTTAGTTTGGAAAAGACCTTTAAGATCAACAAGTCCAACTGTTAACCTAACACTGCCAAGCCCACCACTAAGCCAGGTCCCTAAGCACCGTGTCTTAAATACCTCCAGGACTGGTGTCTCAAGCACTTCCCTGGGCAGACTGTTCCAATGCTTGACAACCCTTTTGGTGAAAAAATATTTCCTAATATCCACTCTAAACTACCCCTGGCACAACTTGAGGCCATTTCCTCTTGCTGTATTGCTTGTTATGTGGAAGAAAAGACCAACCCCACCTCGGTACACCCTCCTTTCAGGCAGTTGCAGAGAGCAGTAAGGTCCCCCTGAGTCTCCTCCAGGCTGAGCCCCCTCAGCTGTTCCTCATCAGACTTGTGCTCCAGGGCATTCACCAGCTCCATTGCCCTGCTCTGGACTCACTCTAGCACCTCAATTTCTTCACCTCCCTCTTTCATGTAGGAGGGGCCCAGAACTGGACCCAGGNGTATTGCTTGTTATGTGGAAGAAAAGACCAACCCCACCTCGGTACACCCTCCTTTCAGGCAGTTGCAGAGAGCAGTAAGGTCCCCCTGAGTCTCCTCCAGGCTGAGCCCCCTCAGCTGTTCCTCATCAGACTTGTGCTCCAGGGCATTCACCAGCTCCATTGCCCTGCTCTGGACTCACTCTAGCACCTCAATTTCTTCACCTCCCTCTTTCATGTAGGAGGGGCCCAGATCTGGACCCAGGATTTGAGGTGTGGCCTCACCAGTGCCGAGTGCAGGGGAACGATCACTGCCCTGGCCCTGCTGGCCACACTGTTGCTGATCCAGGCCAGGATGCCATTGGCCTCTTGGCCACCTGGGCACTCACTGGCTCATGTTCAGCTGCTGTTGACCAGCATCCCCAGGTCCTTTTCCAGCTTGCATCTTTCCAGCCACTCTGTCCCCAGCCTGTAGTGCTACAGGGGTTGTTGGACCCAAGTCCAGGCACAGGCACTTGGCCTTGTTGAACTTCAGACCTCTGGCCTCTCCCCATCAATCCAGCCTGTCCGGATCCCCCTGCAGAGCCTTCCTGCCCTCCAGCAGATCAGCACTCCCACCCAACTCAGTGTGTCTGCAAACTGACTGAGGGTGCCCTCGATCCCTCCATTGGGATAATTGATAAAGATATTAAACAGAACTGGTCCCAGCACTGAGCCCTGGGGAACAGCACTGGTGACCGGCCACCAGCTGGGTGTAACTCCATTCACCAACACTCTCTGGGCCCAGCCATCCTGACAGTTTTATACCCAGCAAAGTGTTAACCCATCCAAGCCATGAGCAGCCAATTTCTCCAGGAATTAATTAATTTAATTACACATAATTACTAGTGAATAGTTTTCATTTTTAAAATAAGTTTTTCAGGTGACATTAAGCCAGCATTTGATAGATATAAAAATTTAAGTCCTACTACAATTGTTTTCCAAATTCTAAATATTTGGATTGGTAAACTGAGAATCAAAGATTGGCATACTGTAAACCTACTGTGAAAAATACAGTATGCAGTTATCTTGGAGAGAAAGGGATTTGAAAAAAGAAGCTCTTTTATGGGTCAGTAGCCTTTCAATACCTGTACACATTGGTTGTCTGTGATAATTACAGTTCAATGCAGAAAACACGTATTTAATTATGAGTAAGCCAAAGAATTCCGTGTCCGTCATTCCCTCAAGTCAGAGAATGACCACTGAATACAGAGAGCTTTATGGAAACAAAGCTCACACCAACATTTGATGGCAGAATGCATTGAAATCTAGACTAGTAACTGCAGCAAAGAAACAGACTGAGGGGCATAATCCACTATAAAGTAATTGACCTGTTCTCTCTGCTTGTTGCTACAGATTACACTGCTTTTTAAATGAAATTTTTTAAGGAACCAAATATTTCTGAACACTTAGAAATATGTAAAAGTTTCTTAAAAATATGCTCAGAACTTGGATGCATTTATACACAGTGGAGAAATAGTTGCCATTGAAGGCCTTAGTTATTCTTGGTCTTGAATTATATATAATTTGAATCTGAGAACATTAATTATATAACATTATAAATAATTTTACATCAACTAACTTTTAAAATTATTTGGTTTAAACTTAATTAAACTCACTCAGAATTAAAATTGCCTTTTATGACTGCAGCTTAATTTATATCTGAAATGAATTGAGCTGAACTGAATGATTCTAAATAAGTGTCCATATCTCCATACCAGGATTTAGCACAGTTTAAACAACCCAGATTTCCTGAATTTCTGTCTAAATCTGATTCTCATATGTGTGCAGGATTCTTACTTTCTACAGTGACTGCATAAATCAGAAGGTAGTGTGTCCATCACACTTGTTGAATATACTGACAGTAATTTGTCCTTATGCTTTTCCTTATATAAGTGAATTTGTCTCTGCCCAAAGCTGTGCTTTCTGAAACACTGAATTTGCGTGTGTGTGGTTCGTGTATGTGTACATACAGATGCACAAGGGTAAAGCAGATTGGAGCTGAAAAACCTTTGGTTGTATGGATCTTCCTCTCAAAACTGTAATTAGTGACCTGCCTATGAAGTTTTAGATTTCAGATCTGTTTTTAGGATGTGCTTATCAACTGCTTTCATTAGTGACGTGTTACAATTCATTTGTAGAGGCTGGTAGAGGAACAGTACCTGGAAAATTCAAGAAGGGCTCCAAACTTTTTTTGAACACAACAAACAATAGCCTTGACTTTTGTAACCAGCCAGGCTACAACTCATGTTGCACTAGAAAATAATCTCTTATATCAGAGGGAGGCCCTCAGTAAACCCTGGCTGAGGGTGAATGTGTGGTCTCCCTTTGAGAACTAACTGAGGAATTAACAAGGGGTACTAACAGTGCACGTTTCACTTTTACACAGGATTAAAACAAACTTCAGTTTGGCATAACTTGGGTTATGTTCTATGTATAGCTAGTGCTAGTGGCTCATGTTGCCCTTTACTTTTGCCTGTACCTTAACTGGAAGGCTCTGCTGAAGTTTTGCAAGCCACATGAAATTAGGTCCACATGAGGTATTACATCCTTATGCTTCAGAAGCTGCTATTAGGTGCAGCTGAGAAGGTCTTCTTGGTTATGTGCACATGTGCTAATACAAAAAAAAAAAACAGAAAAAAAGAAAAAGACAAGCTGGACTTTGTGTAAATAAATGTAACTTTTTAAAATCAGTGAAATTTATACAGTGCAGACCTGTTTCTTAATACCTGCAGACCTGATTTTTGACTCCTGTGAAATATGAAAAGATAATTCAAATTGTATTTGAACCATGTTTTGAAGGTAGAACTTATTTGTACATTCTGCAGTTGTATGGAATGTTTGCCAACATAGAATGTATAGAAACATAGATTTAGAAGTCCTTGGTGGGGAAATACCCTAAAAGGACTTTCAAGTTCAGATATGATTTATAGATGCAGATAAAGCTAATTTACAGAAAGGGATGTTCTGTGTATTGGTACCACATTACAACCTGAGCCTGTGATATCTCAGGCCTTTTTAGCTGTGTATGTTTTTGACAGATGTATTTTACCATATGTGTACAAATGTTAGAAAGAGGGACTACTTTCTGTATTGAAATTAGTGTGTCAAAGAAATCTTCAGACTGATTAGGTGGGTCAAATGAATAAGGAAGTCTGTCTTACAAGGTTTCTTAAATCACTGGTAAACTGTTCCTAAAACACAGAAGGGAGTTTGTTTGTCTGCTTTTACTTTTTTTGTTTGTTTGTTTTTAGAATGGGTAAAAAAGTAAAGAAGGAAGCAGAATCTCCACCCAAGGATGTGGTAAGTTTATAAACTGCTATGTGCTATAAAATAAACATTACACAATTACAGGCCCAGCTCTACCATCTTTACATAGTTCCTTATTCTCCTAGTTTACCCACATTATTCTAAAAATGGCTTTTAAAGATGACTCTGTTTCTGCTTTTCTTGGACAGCATACAAACCAGAGTGACTGGGCATGTGTAGTTCTTTGTAGAGATTGTTGTCTTTGGCAGGCATTGCAAACAGTTATGTATGAAACAATCCAGACTTCTTTTTATTTGAAGAACAGTGTTAGCTTTCTCTTTGTAAAAATCAAAGGAGAAAGGAGAAGAGCGACCTGAAATCTGCCTGTCTTTTCAGCTGTGAAGACATTCTCTTTCTTTAAGGATGAAAGAGTTAAAAGCCTAAGTTGATCTGCAGAGTTTTTTACTGAATACAAAATTTGACAAATATTTTGAATAATGCTACATACTCTGGCTCTTTCTCAAATACATACAGTCTTAAGAGGCAGTGTAGGTTTTTCTGTTGTCATTGGAAGTACAGTGAAAAGTACAAGAGCTGAAGCCAAATATATAATAATGGTGATAGTGTGACTTTTTTTTCAAAAGGTAGAGGTTAAGGGTCTGACACTAGCACACTTTTCAAGAGTTTCTATAAATTCACAAGGTACGAAGAGACCCCCAAAAAGATAATTGTTCAAAATATAACTATTTTTTAAAATTTAATTGTTTTATTCAGAAAGAAGTAGAGGAAATACAGAAACATTGAAAAGAGTACAGTATAAAATCTGTGTCAGATAACAACCAAACTAATGAAAATGGGGACCTCAACGAGTCCCACAGAGGAAGTCCCATTTCCTCAACGAGTCCCACTAAATGCAAATTCTGTACACCATTTTAAAAAAAACAGTGGATTTATGTATAAAGAGTTGTAGTACTGCAAGAGCTTTTTCAAATGTCACAGAGAAGTTAGTCAGCAAAAACTACATTGCCATTTCAATATTAAATAAGCATAAATAGTTTTGACTAAGACAGTAATATCCAATAGCCACTATATCACTGAGACATAGTAGTTGACATCAGGTTTACCCAGCTGTTCTGTGGAAGGGTGAATATTAAAAATGTAATTCATAACTTCAATCAGTAATAAATCCTTATGAAAGGAAATTACATAAAACCTCAACATAACTTAGATCTGTATAAAATAACCTAGAAACCCAGGAGTCGCAAAGAAGGTGTACGTGGATAAGTCTAAATAAAGCAGGCCTGAAGAATTAAAACTAAGTATCTTTGCAGTCTAAGAAAAGATTTGAAAGGCTTGTCGACTCATTTAAGTCATATGGATGAGCTGAAGTAATAAAAGTTGACTTTTTCAGTAAATAGCTAGAAAATCAGTAGATGCAGCACCACAATTTCTATATCCAAAAGATAAAATTAGATTTTCTAGAGAAAAGTGTGGTGCAGCCTTCTAGGTACTACAATAACCTTTGAATACACAGAAAAAGTCAGTAAAACTATCAAAAAGGAACAAATTGGAAAGAGTGAATTCCAGATGGCATCTGCAGCTTTTGGCTTAGTTTTTATCCTTATCATACTTCAGGCTAGGATATCTATTCTGACAGTCCTAGCAGGAGAAAATAATCCTGAATGTTGCATATCAAGCCAGTATTAAACATGAAAATAGATCATTGTAATTATTAATGAAGAAAATCTTACCATGATGAGAATTTTGTTAATAATGATTGTGTAAAATCAAATCTGAAAACTTTAAATTTCACCTGGGTATTTCAGATGGCAGGAAATGAGATGCAGACAAAATAAAAGATGTATTAGCTATTATCTTGTGATTGATAATCTGTTTATGAAAATGTCAAGTCCAAGAAAAGAAGCCTTGGGATAATGTAGATGGGCTTATAAAAGAGGGCCTTTGTGCATGTGGAATGCTCTGAGAATATCTGGTACTGCAGATGACCACTAATTTTTTATAGATTTCTAGGAACAGGTGGGAAACATATCTCTTAGCCTAGCCACTGCTTATATGTTTCAGAAAGTATTCCTGAGGACTCTGTTTTCACTGCCTTTCATAATTTGTCTCTTACTATTCTCTGTTCTGAGAATTGGTCTCCAACAGGAAAAACATTGCTTTGAGCTTCTATCTCTGTATGAATGACCTAAAGCAGTAATTCAGGCAGATTAAATACGCTAGCTTTGACATAGATTGATAGGAACTTTTCACATGATATCTACATTAGGTTTGGTCCAGACAATACAATTACTTGATCATCAGCTAGGTCATGGACATTGAAAGGGGACCCTAAGATTATCCCTAGAGAAAATACTGAAGTGTTATCACTTAAAGAAATCTATAGATACCTGAGTATTTTTGAAAATGGCTGCATTCACAGGACTGATGTTAAAAGGTGGAATGTATGAATTGGCACAGTCAGCTCCTGAAGTTGTCTCCACATAAACACCTTCTTTTGATTAATACCTAAATATTAATTTGACTAGACTTTAGTGAGGCTTTCAGTACTGTCTCTTGTAACATCCTCACAGGTAAACTGATGAAGTACAGACAAGATAAATAGACAGTGTAAATGAACTGAAAATTAGCTGAACAGTTTCAGAGGGTTGTGATCAGCAGTATGAGATCCTGTCAGAGGTCATCCACTAGTAGTGTGCTCCAGGGGTTGATCCTGGGGCGGATACTGTTTAACCTCTTCATTAGTGAGCTGAATGATGGGACAGAGTGCACGGCCAGCAAGTTTGCAGAAGATATGAAATTGAGAGGAGTGATTGACAGACCAGATGGTTGTGCAGCCATTCAGGGGGACCTCAACAAACTAGAGAAGTAGGAAATTGGGAATTTAATTAAGTTCAATAAAGGGAAATGGCAAAGTCCTGCACCTGGGGGAAGAATATCCGGTACAGGCTGGGTGATGGCCAGCTGGAAAGCAGCTTTACAGGAAAGAACCTGGTGATTCTGGTGGACATGCACCAGCAATATGAACTTGGGACAAAGAAAGCTAACAAAACCCTGGGCACTAGGCAGAGTGTTGCCAGCAACTTGAGAGAGAGAATTCCTGTCTTTCACACCATGTTGGTTAGTGAGACCATGCCTGGAATGCTGTGTCCTGTTCTGGGTTCTCTGGTGTAAGAGGGACAAGGCCTTACTGGAACAAAGTGTTGGAGCATTTGTCATGGGAGGAGAGACTGACAGTTGGGACTGCTCAGTCTTGAGAAAAGGCTTGGAGGACTCTTGTCAGTGTAAAAATTGCTGATAGGAAGAAGTAAAGAAATCAGACCACTCTCTTCTCAGCGACGCCTAGTGAAAAGATGAGAGGCAGTAGGTACAAATGGAAATGCAGGAGGTTTCCATTTAAGCATAACAAAAAAATCCTCTTTTACTGTAACAATGATGGAGCATGGCATAGCTTGTCCAGAGAGCTTGTGGAGTTTCCATCCTTGGAGATACTCAAAATCAGACTGTGCACTAGCCCTGAGCTCTAGCTCCCCCTGCTCTGAACAGGGCAGTTGGACGAGATCGTCTTTGGAGGTGCCTTCTAATATCAACTATTTGTGATTCAGTGGAATATCTTGGGTTTTATTGTTAGTACAGGAGATTAGACAATCACAGAACTGAAAAAATTAGCATGTCCAGGTATCTACTAATGCTGTTTTTCTAGGTAAAGGAAAAGGGTTTAAGAATATCAAGGATATCAGTAGTGCTTCTAAAGATTCTATGAGAGGTGCAAGGCTAAAATTGACCTTATGTCAAATTTAAGGGATAAAAAAAAAACAACCCAGCATGATTAAACAGTAGAATAATAGCAGATAAATGCATCCTTCAAAAGGTGGGATTTTCATCCAAACGGGAAAACAAAAAAATGCTTTCACTCCCAAATGAGAAGTAAAAGCACTATGCCATCAATGTCACCCTGCATCAGAGTATTTTGGAAGAGAACTAGCAAAGATACAAAAACTAGCAGTAAAGCTTTTTCAAATTGACAAGATGCAAGATGCTTCTTAGAGGGACACTATTAGGTGATTGCAGTCATGAAAGGAAAGAAAAATGACTGATTTTTGTGTCTCAAGACAAAGCAATGTGGTAATCACTAAAATAAATGTGATGAAATTGCCCAAGTAGGAATAAATAGTATTTCCCAGGTCTTGTGCTAAATGAAAAAATTGCTAAGATCTGAGAATGTGGTACTAGAAGAATGGAAGGTAGAAAATTTCATTTTCAAAAGGAAATACAGCAATAATTACCGGAAGTTTATCTTCTATGCTGTGTTAATTGGTAGAAATAGTTCTGGAAAAAAAACAAAACCAAAACCAAACCCATGGATAGATATGATAGTTATGGGGAAGAATCAATAGTGCTTGTGTAGAGGAAAGTTTGAGCTATGAAATCTGTTTGAGTTCTTTAGAGGAGTCAGTGAGCAAGTGGATAATGATGTTCTGATTGATACAGTTACTTAGCTTTTTCAAAAGTTTTCAGACCAGGCTTTTCACTCACATAAACATGAACAAGTAAAAAGAAATTCCTCTCCCAGCAATAATGTCTGGTTATAAAATAGGAAGCAAAGGTGAGAAAACAAGTTTTTGTTCAGATTTCGTAATGGAGAGGACTTGCCAGTCATGGGGTTTTATTCTGCAACTGTGTCATCCAGTGTATCAGAATTAATGTGGATATTTTCATGAAAATGGCATCCAGTTCCTCAGT
This sequence comes from Edolisoma coerulescens, assembly GCA_013397115.1. Lineage (NCBI taxonomy): Eukaryota > Metazoa > Chordata > Aves > Passeriformes > Campephagidae > Edolisoma > Edolisoma coerulescens. The sequence continues at coordinate 260,996 of VWZW01000171.1, forward strand.
AGGAAAAAGTGAGGAAGTGCAGAATTTCAAATTCCAGAAATAAAAGACAAAACATCATGTTATTAGCAAATGCATTATACATGCACATGAATGCCATTAACAGTTCTGGTGTTTCCATCTCAAAAGATACAACTGAACTATAGAAAGACAACAGAATGAACTAAGAATGAACTAAGAAAGACAACAAGAACAGACAGAGTGGCTTCTGTTTTAGGAAAGATCAAAGGGAATAGGTTTCTTCATTCCCAGAAGGAATCACTGTGAAGAGGAGTGTCATAGAAACTTACAAAATTATGAATATACAGGGAAGGCAAATTGGTGTAGTTTATTTCACTTTGTCTTATAGTGAATGAACTGTGGAGGAAAAATAAAATTATCAGGTGGTATTTTTAAAACACAGAAGAGGCACAGTTTTTTATGACTCTAACTCTGATACTCATGTGTCAGAATATTAAGGGTGTTAAAATACAGATGGCTTCAAAAATTATGTACCAAATTTTTCTTGGACTTTTTGAACACAGAGATAAAATCACTAGGCTCTCCAGTTCTCTAGGTTGCAGAATGCTGGTATCTGAGAAGGAACATAACTAAAATTTAATAGTCTGCTTGCCCACACCTGTTACCTGGCCTTTGTCAGAGACAGGATGCTGAGCTACGTGGGTCTTTGGTCTGACTGGAAACATGTTTTGTATTACATTCAACTTCAACTAAATTAAGTTTATGGAAGCAAAAAAAAAACCCAAACAAAACCTCCCTACAAAAGAACAACAACAACAACCACCACCACCACCACCAACCAACAAAAAAACCCAAAGAAACCCAAACAAACCAAAAAACCCAAAACCAAAAAACCAAACCAAAACTAAACCCCAAATACTCTTCAGTTTCTAATGGCTTTGAAGTGAAATGTACACAAAAGTCAAGATCAAAGACACATAGAAGCATTTGAGTTATAGGTTTCTTTTTCATTTAACTTGCTTTTTTCTTAATATAAACTGAATGTTGGAAATGTTGTTGCTTATAAATTAGTTAAATTTCTGTGTTCAATTCAGTTGTTTGTAAGTCAGGTATATTATTCTAGCACATTATGTCGTATATGTGCTATTACAGGAAGAGTCTGCAATGATGTATGAAGATTTAGATGCAAGGCTTGGATTAAAAAAAAAAAAGGTGGAACACTAGCTATGCTGGCATTATGATAAGGAGAAGTCATAACCAGTTCTATGATAGTTTTGAGGAACAATGTTACTTCCCTGCAAATCACAGAATCACAGAATGGTTGAGGTTGGAAGGGACCACAGTGGGTCTGGTCCAGCCTCCCTGCTCAAGCAGGACCATCCTAGAGCACGTGGCACAGGATTGCATCCAGATGGTTCTTGGATATTTCCAGGGAGAGGGACTCCACAACCTCTCTGGGCAACCTGTCCCAGTGCTTGGTCACCACACAGTAAAGAAATTCTTCCTCAATCACTCACCTGCTCGAGCCTCTGACTTCTTAAACATACATTGATTTTAGTGGCTATTTTTACTGTGTTTTCAGCACAAAAGTGCTTTTAATAGGAAAGTGCCTATTGAATATTTCAGACGGTAATAGCAAATCTAATGTCTAATCAAATGGGTAGAGATGAGACTAATTTCATTGTGCTCATGTGCCAACCTGTCATTAAATCCTAGGAATTTTCATTAGCTGTGATTTATACAACTACTTGAAAACATGAGAAACAGTAAAAACGGAGCAATGCAATTGTGACTTTGGTATTAGATTAATGTATAAATAACTGAGATTTAAAACTGTTATTTCATCTTTCATTCCTTACTGAACTTCATCTGAGATCAGTATTGGTATTTATTTTTCTCTGAAGAGCTAACAGCCTTTCCTAAAACCTGGAGTTTTATCCCATCACCAAGTATTTGACCAGACTCAGGAGATACGTCTGTGTTTAAATAATATCATCTACCTGGAGGATCGTGTTCTGTCCATGCGAAAACCCAAATGTGCAGAAGTAGAGAAGTATGAAGGAGGCTAAAGGGACTTTCAGCCACCTCTAAATTCTCCCATGGGTAGAATGAGCTGTGATAAGTTGAATTTTTTTGCAACCTTACTATCCAAAAAGAAAATTCCTGTAAATAGTTCCATCATTTTAGGCCCATCGTTAAGATGTAACTTGCACCACTGTGGTATTATTTGATTTAATTCCTGTTGCGGAGTCATTATTAGGCAAAATGACTTATGGTACAGTAAACTGATTATATTTTTTTACGAAAGGGGCTTTGTTCCATGACTTGGCCCATGCCTCCAGCTTGTCACAGCAAGCATGAAATCGGACAGTGTCTTCAGGTTTTCAGGCTTGATTGAAGCTAGGTAGACCAGTTAAGCACATTCGGCAGGCCTCCTCTTAATAAAACTTGTATGTTGAGCTTGCTGTCTGCTAAATGGTGTGATCTGTCTCATAGAAGGTGTTGAAATTACTTAGATTTAAAAACCTATCAAAACCATGAATTTAAAGGTCTTGGTACTAGTATCATATTTTGCCTTATTTTTGAGCAAGTCAGAGAAGGGAGAAGAAAAAACCCTTCTCTTTGTTCATTTTTCTTCTAGCACACTTATACATTTTTTAAGATTTGCTCCCCATAATTTCCTTGCTTGAAAACTGACAAATTGACAATTTTTATGTATCTTCATACCTTGATTGTTCAGCAAAATGTGCCTCTGATGTAGGTATTAGAAGTTTTTTTAAGGAAATAAAACAAATAATTGACATTTGTAAATACATAAATATACTTATTGTAATAATATTTTTAATTAATTTGTATTGCTGTCTTATAATCGGGTATATTTTAAAGATAAATACATTTTTTTTGAGAAACTGCATGACTCCAGTATCTAGTAGTTTCTATATGTAACACAGAAACTGTATAGGCCTGAAGTGTGAGGATAGAAGACAGTTTTTCCATACGAATTAATTACTTTAAATCCAAGGAAGCTTAAAACTTTTTAATGAGTAGAATTTTCAGAATTCCTTGAGTCTTCTTAAGAAATAGAAGGGTTTTTTAGAAGATTCCCTTGCTCAACTGATGTTAGTCTTAAGGAGTCTATTAAGAAGGTGAAAACTGTCTGATTTGTTGGAGGATTTCTTTCTGCATGAAAGAGCTCAGAAATGGAAATGAAACCTTTGTATCATTTGTAGCTGGGTGAGCAGGAATTGTATCTTGGAAATACTTCATCTAGTACAGGATCATGGTGAGCTGGTGAACTGAGTTGAGAAAGGCACAGAAAGTGTTATTTTATTTTTTAAGCAACCACGAAGTGATATTGCCACAGAGTAACCAAATCCTCTTCCTTGTACACCGTGTGAATTGACAGGCTCTGTGTACAGCTGCTTGAAAGAAACTTCACATGTCTCTTTCTGAAGCCTCAGAATGCTCTACATGTGTAACAATTGCATAGTTTGTTATCTTCAAAACTTTCTAAATTTGCAGGGAAGCATCAAGGTTTTCCCAAAATCTTCATATGTGATGAAATCATGACTATATTTATTTGGAAGTCAATTTTTCTTTCTTATTTTTCAACAATGTCTCTAATTGTTATTAAAAAAAAATGAATTTTTCCAAGTAAACAGCACCTCATTAATATTTCTAATTCAGTGCAGATATCAAGCAAGTTTTTATTTTATTTTTAATGAATGTGGGAGTGTACTGCAGCACACAGGAAGATTCAGTATAAATCAAACTTTTCTTTCCCTTGTTTTGTTTTGTTTTGTTTTGTTTTGTTTTGTTTTGTTTTGTTTTTTTGTTTGTAGTTTGATCCTTTATTGATTGAAAGCAAAACACCAGCAACAGCTGTGCTAATGCTTGGTTCTCCTGAAAACGAAGTTTTGGCCAAAGCATGTGAGGCCCTATATAAATTTGCATCAAAAGGTTAGTCTTTTTGCAATGAGCTTTGTTTTGCACTGCTTAGATTTTGATAGTAGTTCACAGTTCTTTGATTTCCTAGCATTGAAGTCTTACTTTCTTCTCAAAGGTGTCTGTCGAAGTTTTGGGGGTTTTCTGAGGTATCTATCCAACCTGTACTTGCAGTAATAAAGAAGTCTTGTAGTTTGCATGAAGGAAACTTTTATCATTTTTTTGGAGAATTTTATATTCACTGTTTATTAGAGCTTGTTTTAAATATAATATAGATATGTTTTTTATGAGCTACAGATCTGCAGTTGCAAAAGAATTCTCTTTTGCATGTTACAGTTGGAAACTTCTGTACCAGTGTAGTTATTTTAAGCTTCAGTTTTCAATGAAAAGAACTTCTTAGCTTTTTTCTGTTATTTTTACACAAAGTTGTTGCATCAGGATTTCTGTGCAGGTGATTCATTGGAGACTGCTCAGCCTCCTTTATCAAGCCTATGATTCATATACGTATGAGTTGGGAATCTAACAAGTCTCCAAGATTCCAAATCTTCCAAAGGTCCCTGTATAATCTCTAGCTAAACTTCATTTTCAAGGTACTCAGAAGACAAACAACTGTATAACAAAGGCTCAAATTTATGTAGCACATAATTTCCTAAGTTGTCTCCTACTTATTCCATGTTATTTGATACTAGTTACTCAAACTGGTATACACTGGTAGTATTCTTGCTCTGATGAATCTGGTTAAATTTTAATTTCAATTTCATTTATGTTTTCTTTTAAAATTATGTATTTATATGCTGATTATTATACTGATGTAAATTACCAGCACTGCTGAAGCTGTGAGAGAAGAGCTGAATTCTGACAGTTGGCTAGGGGTCACTGGGTTCTGAAAGATGTTTAGGTTCTGCTTAATATGGCAAGCTTGGCTGAGGGCATGAGATCAAATTCTGAATATGTGCACAGAGAATGTGGACTGTTGGGAGGCAGCTATGAACCATAAAATCTTGCCGACTCCTTCCCTCCTGTCCACAGTAAAATATGTCACACTGCAAGAGGATAGATGGTTATGTTTATGCCTTTTATGTTTATACTAAAAGAATAATCCTTTAAATTATTAATGTAGATATTCCTGCAATCTGCCAGAAAACTAGACTGTAACTTTGTGGTGTAGCACAAGAGAAGGAGTTGATTTCAGTTAATCTATTTTTTTTGACTGTTGCTAGTAAATTAAGTCCTATGCCTCAATAAAAAATACTTCCTCCATTTTAATCATGTCTTGTCCTGAGAATGAGCATAGATCTCCAGTTTCCTCTCACATTGCTCACTTGTAGCCAGGAAGGGAAGGCATGATTCATTAGAAAATGAATTATGAAGATGTTGTGGGAACTGAAAATAGGAGTAGGATTGGGATTTTGTTTATTGGGGTTTTTGTGTGTTTTGTGTGAGCAGGAACAGAGGGCTGTAATCACACTAAACTCCTCTGTTCTTTGCATGTCCAGTGCCTATTCAGCTACAAAGCACTGCATTCTGAGGGGGTAGAAATCTCAGGTAGGAATTAATGATATAAATCCTGGTAGTTCCTTCCCTTGAGGGATAGTAAAGATCCACAGAATTAATGAACTGTTATTTTGAGGAAGATGAAATTGGGAGGCAAGAGAAGAGGAAAATAAAATGCGTTCACTTGATGGTGTTCACCTATACTTTGCTAAGTAGAAAGCTTTCCTTTCTACTTCCTCTGCAGTCTCCAACAAATGAGTGGAGTGTCCAATAGACAGAAACATCCTTTGCTTTAAAAATGTAATTAATCTTAGATACTACTAATCCTTGAAACTATTTGACACATATGTATTTGGGGTATAAATTAGATGATCTCCAAAGGACCTGTCAAGCCTCTGTTCTTTGAGTCTACTGTCCAATAAAACATTGGTAGCAGTTTTACCTTGATACATTAGAACTGTGAGGTTGCTGGAATTTTTCTTGGGCTTTTAACCCAATTCCTTTTCAGGTGATGAAAACAAACTGACACTTCTTGGTCTTGGAGCATTGGAACATCTGTATAAACTCCTCTCACATGAAGATCCAATTCTACGCAGAAATGCTGTCATGGTATTTGGCATCATGGCTTCTAATCGTAAGAGTCTCAATTTTTTACTATTTTTCAGTGTGTGGTCATCAAAACAAGAGGTTGATCATGTGAAAAAACCCTATATTAATGGCCCAGAATAAAGAGTAAGTGATGTAAGGTTGCGTTTCAGTGGCTGTTATTTTTATAGTGCTTTATAGACCTGTATCTGATTACTGTAATTAAACAGGTCTTAATTTGGTGAATGTTTTACCCAGTTGACTTCCATGAGGATATCCCAACCACTCTCTAAGTCTTTTCATCAACTGCTTCCTGCTTGTCATTCTGCACTGGACCTTACCCTCTTAGGTTACTTTTAATTTGGCACTAGCTTATAGTCAATGTTGCTGCATAAACATAGATTTGAATGAACAGAGCTCTCCCATTTATATTCACAGCTTAATTGGTTTTTTATTTAATAGTGAATTAAACTCATACCTTTTTGTCTTACATGTCAACATGTTGAATGTGTTGGTAATAACAACACAGCCCTGTAGGATCGCATGAAGTCTGTCCCAAAGAATGTTGTTTGATTTTTCTCTCCAGGGGTTGATGTCTGGCTGGTTTGCCATTGGCAACAATAAAAATGCAATCTGAAACTCTTTACTGTGATTTCAGTAAGACCTGTGTAATTCATGTTTTCCATTTGCTGTGTGGGTTGGCATTAGCATAAAATTGCAAAGTGGTGACTTGAAAACTAAATAACAGAAGGATTGCTTTTAATTTGATGATTTTAACCTCAAATAATTTTAACTATTGGGGTATGACTTCTTTGGCAACTAAAATTGTGCAATATTTAATCACAACCTGCTAGATGCAAGTATTTTGGATAAAGTTTCAATGAAATATAGAGGAACTTCATATGTATCAAATGTCAAAGAAAGTCATCTGCTACTTGAAAGTCTCTGCTGTTTTTTCTGTTCCCATTATGATCTTGGTCTAACTTTAATTGTGTGTCTTTCCCAGTCAGATCTTTTTGTCACTCAGGGAGTAACCATAAGTACATTTTGCTTGGAGCAGATTCTGTTTCTTTACTCAGCCAACACTGCCAAACAAAAAACTTCCTATTTGTACTTACTTCTTTGTAGATGATGTCAAGAAGTTACTGAGGGAACTGGATGTCACAAATTCACTTATATCACAGCTAGCACCAGAAGGTACCTTACAGTGTTCATTCCTTGTGCAAAAGTACAGTCAGAAATAATTTATGACTGCCATTTTATCAGACAATTTAATAAAATCTTCCCTGTAACTTATCATTTTTCCTACTACGTGTTAAATAGGTAAATGCTTTTATAGGAGTAGCTCTGTAGCTCATTGAGTAGTGTTTTATGTTGTAAAGATGGAACAAGATGTTTATGGACACATCGGGTATGGTTAACAGCTATTATTTATTGACTTCAAATAATGTGTTAAACCACTGGATTAGTGAACATATTCTGTGCTGAATAAAACTTGATCAAAATGTTTCTTTTTTTCCCCCACAGAAGATGTAGTTATCCATGAGTTTGCTACTCTTTGTCTAGCACATATGGCTGTTGAATATACTACTAAAGTAAAAATATTTGAGCAAGGTGGGTTAGAACCACTTATAAGACTGCTGGGTAGCCCTGATCCTGATGTTCAGAAGAATTCAGTTGAATGTATCTACCTTTTGGTACAGGTAAAGTTTGCTCTTGTTTGTTGTCTTAAATTACAGAGGCAGATAAGCATTTGCACCCCCACCCCGGATATTCTGTGTGGGGTTAATAATTTCAAAATATTTGTTTCCTTTACTCCCCAGTGTTCATCAAAGTATTTGAAACATTGAGTCTTTGAACCTGAGTCCTTGAATGTTAAAATAGTTATGAATATAGCTGGTTTTACTGTAATTCTGTTGAACTTAATGCAATTATCTGTGCTGTACTGGAGTAAAAGTAAAATCAGGATGAGCTTCAGATTTTTAAAACTAAATAATAATTTGCCTTCTTAGTTGAAAAATATTAATCTTAATTGTGAGAGTTGTAATCTGTCTATCCAAAAGGTTGGAATAATCCTGTAAATTAAAGAACTACCAGCTGCATTGTGTCTTGTTTTGACCGGCAAGTCCATAGCACAGTTTTGAACATCTTTTTAATGATAGGTGAATGCTGTCAACAGCTACTTTCCATACTGGGAGGAATAGATTTGTTATTGGCTACTTTCACACTCAGCACTAATGTCATCCATATGCTGCTTAGCAAAAGAATGGTGCATTTGTATGGCAGTTCTCTCCCATGGCTTAAGCGAATCTATTCAGTAATGAATTCAGTTTATAATTCTATCTCTTTTGGGGCATCAGAGCATGTCTATTCAGAATCACGTTTTACTCTTTCTCCTTTTTTACTATCTCACTGTCTTTGTTGCAGGGTATATCTGGATAACTGCACCTGGTGCTTGCTTATATTGATAAGGATAATTGCATGCTGCACATGTGCAGTAAGCTATTTAAAAGCAAATTGTAATTTATTTATTTATTTTCTTTTTTAATATAACCAACTACTGTCTTTTTATTAAGCTGCACATCCCCTGTTTAAAGTTGAAATTTTAAATTGTTGCTTTATAATTACTAAAACAAAAGAAGATATAACCAGGCAACCACAGCAGGGTTTAAAAACTGTTTTCCTCCCACTGAAGTAAATCAAAATGGTGAAACTAAATCTACAAAACTTTCTCAAAGAAACATTTATGTTGAGACAAACATGGCAAAGTCAAGAGTGAATAGGCTTCTCTATACAGGACTAGATTTTCTAGTGCATACTTCTGTCATGCAAAAAACCCCTAGAATTTAAGGTTCGTAGGGCTTGATTATATTCAGTTTGGTTCTTAGCTTAAAAGAAAGAAATCTGCAGAACTGGAAGCTCTGGAGTATTGACTCATTTTTTCATGTCTGAAATCAGATTTTTGGTGTTCTTTCTGTAAAGTGAGGGATTGATGTATTGTTATGTTCTCTATCACTAACATTCTTTGTTGGAATATTTTACTGCAGGATTTTCAAAACCGTGCTGCAGTTCGTGAACTGAATGTAATTCCACCCTTGCTGGGACTACTGGAATCTGAATACCCGGTCATTCAGGTGTTAGCCCTTCAAACCTTAGAAGTAATTAGCAAAGACAGAGAAACCAGGATAATACTGGGAGAAAATAAGGGATTAGATACCCTTCTGAATATACTGGAAAACAGTGTACGGTTTACTTGCCTTAAAAGTTTTTTTGTTCTTGATGCTGATGTTTGTATGACTCATGAGAAATATTACTTATTTTATGGAAGAGTGATATAAGAAGAAAGAGTTACTTACTTGGAGTGAACTATGATAGAAATAGGATAAGCTAGGATATCTAGCTTACTAACAAAAGAAGCAAAGACATTTCCCAAAGTGTTTATTATTCAATTTTTAAATTGAATTTACTTTATATAATGGCTTTAGACACAATTTTCTACCATTGTTTGTGTTATTATGAGACTCAGTTTAGTATGTCTTGAGTTCAGGTGTCACAATGGAAAATATAATGCATAGAGAAATTAGTGGAGTTTTTGAAGTTTTAAGATCACAGGCCTGTTCTGAGTACCTGTCTAACCCACTTTGATGTAAATGAGAAACTTCTGGGGGTTTTACTATTTTTAATACATTGTGTTGCATCCTAAGGCATCATCAAATAAATTATATGAAAATATGGATTTGTAAATATGTACTTTGCAGTACAAATAAACTGTCCGAAAGAAAGTTACAACAATTATCCTACAAACTTAAAAGCCAAAGATATTTTAATCCTGATTTCAAAGTTGTTTGGTTTTGTTTTTTTTTTTAATTAGGAACTTAGTGATCTGCATATCAAATCTCTTGCTGTATTGGGAAATTGCCTCGAAGACGTGCATACTCTGCAACAGATTCAGCTGACAGGAGGCCTTAAAAAACTACTTTCATTTTTAGAAGTCTCTACTGTTCCTGATATTCAGAAGAATGCTGCGAAGGCAATTACCAAGGCAGCTTATGACGGTATGTGACTTTTTCAATCCATGGACATGGAATTGTTTATGAAGTAAATTTTTATCCAGAATGAGGCCATCTTCTCTGGTTGAGAGTAGTACTTGTGCTGAGGTAAACACTGGAAAGAATTAATAACAGTGATGAGTCTTGCCAATCAGAGCAGCAATTGGATGCTAGGAGATTATTTTTATATATATATATATGAAAATGTTAAGGTTTTGCCTCAATTTATTTTTAAATGTAATATATTCTTGTAAAATGCTGTCCTCAAACGAAAATGAAAATATGATCCTTGTCTTTTGTTTAGTGATGCCAGCTGACTGCCATCTTAAGCCACCTTTGCTGGCACTGTTTCTCACCTCTATCTGTTAAGACTTCATTGCAAGCTGACTTCCTTTTGCATTCAACTGCTCGTCTAAATGTCAGGCAATTTCAAATACAAATTCCTTTAACAGAGGCATGAAAGGAAACCTTTCAAATGGCTTGCAGATTAATATTCCCAGGGGAGTTAAATAGTTTCATTGTAATCTTTTTATAATTATTCATCCTATAGTTCCTTTTTATATATTTTTCTTTAATTCACCGAGGAATTCTGAATTAGGCAGAACATGCTCATCATGTATGCCCACAAGGATGCTCTTTTAATCAAACTACATTTGAAATTCCTTCTGTACATTGGCTACTGAGTTGCAACATGTGCCAAGTAGTGTTGTGTAACAAAATGCAATGTAACTAATAACATACTTCTGACTGTAGAAGATTTTACTTCTGTCAAGGGATTTTTATGACAGTAGAATTTAAGTATTTCATTCATATTTCTGGCACCTTGTGGTTGAATCATGGCTTTAATTTATGTGTGTTTTAAAAAATATATAATTTAATTTAATATGTGGATAAAATAATCTCTCCTTTCTGCCATATTTCAGACCTTCTTTCATCTCTCCCCATGCTATCTTTCCAATTCTCTTTTCTCCTTGCTTAGTTTGATATCCTGAATATTTGTAATTTTTTGGATTGAAAATGATACACAGAAAGAATACCCTAGTATTCTATGGGTTTTTCTGTACTTTTGTCATTATCTGTTGGAAGCGTGGCAAGTCACTGAAAATTGTTTTCATTAATGTTCAGGTATCAAAGATAGGATGGGACCTTCTTATGTCAGTATTTTCTTTGTGTATTTTCCTGTGTTGTTATTTTGTTGTGCTACTTAGGACTGTCAGTATCATTTTTATAGTCCTATGACAGGCTTGTAAGTTGTATGCTAAGCAGATTTGTATTTGCTTCTGCTGCTTTCTACTGCTTCTTACTCCTTTACCATATTTATTTTCAAATAAGCATAGCCTTCTTTTCCTCTTTCACACATTTTTTTCAGTTTTTGTGGCCTAATATTTTAGCAGCTGTTAGTAGAAACATGTCTGAGCACATTTTTAAAGCACGGTTGCAAGAACCACACGTAATATATTACAGTACTGCCTATGATCTTATATCATGGGATGTTACCGTCAGTGAAGATGCATCTTCTTGTCATGCTTCTTTACAAATGGAGTCAATGAGGTTTCATTATAAAGGTTTGCTCTCTTCTTTAGCCTCTGACAGTTAGTATGGATGCAGCAAGCTGGGCAAATACATCAAAAGAAGATTTAAAATACTTGCTTTCAAGCTGTAGAATTTTGCTGACACCCAGTTAGACAAAAGGAAACTTCTTGTCCTGGTGCAGTGGAAAACACAGTCCAATGTCCCTGAAAGCACTGAATTTTTCAGATACATAGAGCTACTGATCTAAAGTCAGCCTTGCAGTGGAAAGAAAAGGCCATTATAAAAAATAGCCCGAGTGCAAAAAGAAAACAGAAATATTTACAGGTTTTGTTTATTTGATTGGATTCTGGTTGTAAGCATACTAAACAGCCTATCCAAAATGCAACACTAATGCATACTGTACTAGTACTTGCCTTGATGTGAATCCGGTATAGCACAACGCAGCTCTTTGTTCTTTAGTGACTTTTTCATTAAATTTGCAATAGCCATACCCACATTCTTCAGGTTTGATAATCATGGTTGCAATTTACCAACATTTCCTGTATACTAGAGAAAAAAAATACTGCTTTTCATTGGAATGAAAAACCTGCTTCTGCTATGACAGAACATGTATCTAGCTCATTTTTTAATCCTGGCAGCTGAGTATACAGCAGTATCTGGTTTTGAAATTATTATTGTTGACAGATGGAATTTAGTTTTGGATTGTTTTTTTTTTTCCTGATAGATGTGATCATAGTAAGCAGTTTTGTTTTATGTCCCTTTCAACCCTTCGTAAAAGGACTCCTGTAACTTGGTGTTGTTGTTACAAGATATATTTATCCCTTAAGAGTTATTCTCAGTATCAGAATAAATTACATGGTATAAACATGATATTCAACTTTAAATAGCATCTTTAGGATGCTGCTCTGTTTAAGTACATTAAAATGGATCGTGTTTCTATACATAATCATTACGCCTTTGCCCCTGAAATTTTTTTTTGTTCTGTAACATAATTTTGAATTTAATATATTAATTTATTGATGATTTTGTTTTGTATGCTCAGAATTATAGTGGTGAATTATACTGTGATTCCTGCTTTGCCCACCAAATAATGCAGTCATTTCAGAATGCTAAATATAATCTGATGCTATAAATTATTGAATGTCTGTGAGTGGGTTATCTGGACTGTTGATTAAGGAGGGTCTGATTTTCCCCTGACAATGCCAGACACACCAGCAACAACAAAATGCTGTGGAGTGTGTATGGAGAAAGTGATGATGGCGCTCGCTCTGCCAAACTTCTGGTTTGAAGCTCTTCCCGTTCTTTCTGTGTATCTCAGTGTGTCTCATGCTCAAAGGGAAGCACAATGAACTTGCTCTGTAGCCTGATTAACATATGCGTTTCATAGTACAGATCTTTGTTTATCTGGGTTATCTCAGTTCGAGATCAGTGAGAGGTCATGATACTATTTAACATTAACTTTTTTTCATTTGAAATTGGTATAAATAATTCCATAAGGTGGGGACAGTGACCTGAATAGTAATTGATAGAACTCAGATCATGATTTTGGGGTAAGAAGGGGAAATAAGAAATATATTGAAAAATAAAGGTTGTCTCACCATGGGGTCAATGTATGAAAAACTGGACAGAATGGTTGATACTCCAAACTCTTTTAGTTTTTGTGCTTGATTCTCCTTCATGTTAAATCAATGTATTCAAATTACTTAGGGGTCAAGAAATTAATCACTGTAAAAATGGTGTTGGCACTGACATATGAAGTACTTCAGTATAAACGATGCTTTTCAATTGTGCATTCTTTTTAGTCTGTAGTAAGGGACACAAAGGAAACAATTCATACACACACAGAGAGGATCAGCAGAAAATGTTCATCCCTTCAATAGAATTGTCACCTGGAAATCAAAATATTAATAATTTTCATTGATCTAGCTACCTAAATATAAATGCATACTCTTTATCATAAGTTCAAATTCAAGGTCTGTTTTTCCACATTATTATAAAATTCTTTTTCTATTTAAAATATTTTAAATTACTATTTTCACTCATTCAAATTAATTATTCATATTATTATTTCATATAGGCATAAATTTTCTTTAAAGTAAGTGCTTGCCCATCATCATAGCTGCCTTTAAAATCAAGAATAATTTTTAAGAAAATCTGTAAATAAATAAGTAACTTGCTGTACAAAAAACAAATTCCTGAGGCATGAAGAACCTCTAGAGATCATTATTTGGGATTATGGACTACTTTGGCAAGCAACAGGCCAACAACTTACTTGATAACCTGTCAAAAAATCCCAATTAAGGCCTTGAGAGGTGGCCGATATGGATCAAGGTTATGTCCAAAGTTCTGCTGACACCTAAAATCCTCTTTGTTTTATTTGTTACATCTTTTTTTTGTGATTTCATTTGCATATCTGAGGATTCTAAAAAAGTTTAAAACTGAGCTGAAGAGGAGAAAGTGACTGCACCTGTCTCATCTATGTGCTTTGAGTAATTTCTGCTCTACAGTTACATTTTTGATCAAACTTGCTTTTCATTGACTTTGCAGACTTGTATTTGTTTACTTTTATTCACTACAGATTCAGATTTATCTAAAAGAATACTTATGATTTTGTTTTTCTTTTAAAATTTTTTTATTTGGAGGACAACAATCCAAACAAGGGAGTGATCCCTCAGAACAGTAGCAAGCACTGGTAAAATTTCTAAATATTTTGAAGTTCCACTGACTTCTCAGTTCTTGAAATTCTTTAATACATTCAAAAATTCTACTGTGTAGATATAACTTCCAGCATGTAATTAGTCTGGTTTAAATTATGCATATGGTTAAATGTTTATTGACTCTCATCGTTGTAGAGCTTCTGTGCTGTCCAGTGCCTTTCTTCATGAAAAAGTTTCTTTCAGGGATCTTTCTAAGAAACTCCTGCATTTCTGATCTCATCAGTTTTGGGATGAGGGAGCTGATCAGTTTGTTGGTATCCACATACAGATGTCTGTAGATACTTTGTAGGCGCTGTGTGCTGTTACTTGAGTAGAGGAAGGAGCATCTCTGTCCTTCCGCAGCTGCTGCCGGTCAGTGCAGTGTAGGTCAGCAGTGAACTCCGTGTCAGCAGGCTAAACTACAAAATTCAAATTCTCTGCAAAGTGGGCATTAATGAAGAACGACAAGCTGTGCAGAATTAAAAATTTTCTTTGTAATGCTCCTTGCCTTTTTTTGGCTATTTTAATACATTGAGTGGTATTTCACCAAGTTAATTGTACATTTACTGGTATCTTCTTCAATTTTATGCATTTGGACTTTGTTAGCATAAACTGAAGTTCAGCACAATCCTGAGTAAGCATGATGTGTTGCATTGGAAAAGCTGTTTCCATCAAGCTTTTATGCATTCTGCAGTTTTGAAGTCTTGCAGAGAACAAACTTTGCGTTCTGTCGGCCTATGTATGTTTATACTGTTTTTAGTAGTCATTATTTGGGCTTGCTTCAGAGTAAAATGAAGCCTAATCCAGGAGTTGGACTTGGATGATCCTTGTGGGTCCCTTCCAACTCAAGATGTTCTATAATGGGATTTGGCTCAGGTGCTTTGTGCACATTTCTCAATGGCTGGTGCCTCTTTTATCAAAATATTTCCAACAACTAAATGAAATCAAATTCATGTCCTTTCACTGATTTGGAAAACAAATGCAGATTAATGCTATTGTTATTTCTCATTTAAAGCTGAAATCCGAAAAATCTTACATTGGGAAGAGGTCGAGAAATTTCTCCTAAGCCTTTTGGAAGCTAACAATGATGAAGTCAAAGTTGCTGCTTCCCAAGCCATTTCTGCCATGTGTGAGAATATAGACAGTAAAAATGACCTTGGACTCCAGGGTAAGTAAGGTGGGAAAGGATGAAATGTGAATTTGTGTTTTTTCTGTTTATAAGGAGAGTATTATAATTTTGCAGACTGCCATGGTTTATTTAAAGGTTCATATATACAATTATTTCTTTCAAAGGTATTCCCCGGCTAATACAGTTGCTAAGCAGTGATAATGAAGAGGTAAAAGAAGCTGCAGTGACAGCATTAACTAATTTGACAACAGCCAGTCCTAGAAATGCAAGGTGAGTCTGCAATAATTAAATTATTACTTAAAACACTAATCTGAAGTGATAGGATTTTGATTTTTAAAGAATGCCTCATCTTGTCCTTATTCTACAAGGCAGGTCTGTGTGAATTTGACTAAAATGCACTTTTTGGTGTTTATGAGTCACCTCGAATAGCTTGGTTCTCATCAGTGTTACAAGAGTTGTGCTGTCTCTACTAACGTTTGCTTCATCAAGGAAAGGTATGAAGCAGATGTGATGAAAGCAGGGATATAAATCAAGTTTTGAAGAGAACATATGAACAAAATGTGCCTTATAATCTAAAGCATTTGATGTTGATTTCTTTTTTTAAATCCAAAATCATTGAGATATTTTAAAACTTGATGGTTCATACAACCTTTTTGACTCATCTGTATCCATTCTTTGAGGGGGATAGATCTCCTGAATGGTGGCATCGTTTTGCTCTTCCTTTTTTTTTATTGTTTCCCAAGTAATAGAGAATGCTTATAGTGCATTCTCTGAAAGAAAAGAAGTGTAACTTCAGTATCCGAAATTACTACCAAAGGTAACAATGGTTAGCTCACTATATGTTTCAAAACAATTGTATCAACTAAATTCTACTGTCGGCTGCAGCATTCTTTTATCCCAACTCTATTAAAAGTCCTGTTAGGGAAAAGCAACAGAGCAGTGTGATGTATATGAGCAATCCCATGGAACTTACAAACCGAAAAAAAAAATACCTTGAAAGTTTCCTGGAATACACTTAAAGAAGTTGTAATCAATTCACAGGCATCCTTTGAAGTGAAAAAGTAAAATAACTCCTAAAACAAATTATTTGTTTCAGTTTATTGATTCAGCTCTAATAGTCACTAGTATTCCCTTAATGTTACCAGATGGAGCCATAATTTGACACAAGAGAATAATACTCTGTTCTCAGATTCACATAGTACATTTTTTTTTGTCTGATATTCTGCTCTCCTCATGTGCTGGACTCTTCAGTTGGTGTCAGTGGGAGTCACACACACATAAAACGAGCACAGTGCTGGAGTCCAGAGGTCAAACTTTCAGCTCCACTACAGCTGATTTTCGTAGTGCAGCCCTTTGAGGTTTCACATTGTGAAAAGGGGATCTCTGGAGAGTTTTGAGTTGGTATAGCAGCTTATGCCAACTCATTCCATTTCTTTTGCTAAGGAGATAGTCAGGACATTGTTTAGCTCAACTGCTGGAACAATTCTCTGAGACCTCGGGCAGGGAAATAGCTGTCTCTGTTCCTCTGCATTATAATGAAGTCCGTATTTGTTTCTTGCTGGGCAGAGTCAGGAAATTGTAAAGGTGGCTTACATATACTTCTCTCTCCTCACAATCCAGCTTCAAGTACAATATGGAAGCACCAGATAATCTAATCAGAGGTCTTCTGTGAAAATCAGGAAGCAATAATTTACATTAAATATGTATATTGGATGAATTCCATGTGACTATATAATTACTTCAAAGCTTCATTTCTAAATCAAAACCATTAATAAGTCATAGAAGGGTCTGAGTGTGACTAGGATCTATAAATGAATATATAGTGTTGAACCCTTAGCTGGTACAAATTGGTACAGTTCCAGCTCACTGACTGACTATCAGGCCCATATTTATTTTACATTCACATAATAGGAAAAAAAAATAGTTTGGAGAAAATTCATTCCAGATTGAGTTACCATAATCATATTTCGTTCTAGAAGGTTTCATTTGTATGTCCTGTAGACCACTGAAAATAAGTGTATAAATAATGAAGATGCTGATACACTTTTATAATAATGTGACTTTGCTGTGTGATTATGTTGAAAACATTCTGATCTCAAATGAAACTGATGAGACTGGTGCCCTTTTATCAGTTATGTATTAGATTCTTATTATAAACCCTCCAAGAATATAAAATCATAAAGGTAGTAGCAGCAGGTGGACCTTATGTGGCAAGAACAAAATGGGTCCAGTGATGGGGAAGACTGCTTGTCGTAAGTGCTTTTACTTTTTACTGGCCAGTCAAATATTCAACCTTGTTGAACTCATATGCATGCATTCTGCTGTATTTCATTTCATGAGCATTTTTCTGTTATATTGATTGAAGGAT
Source organism: Edolisoma coerulescens (assembly GCA_013397115.1). NCBI lineage: Eukaryota > Metazoa > Chordata > Aves > Passeriformes > Campephagidae > Edolisoma > Edolisoma coerulescens. Next base: position 278,753 of record VWZW01000171.1, read on the forward strand.
GTGTACCCTTTTATTTGGTCAAGTGTATATTTGAGGATGTAAAGTGAGTACAAGATGTTGCTATTTTTGCTGGAGATTTGTTGCTCTTGTTAGGAATATCAAAAAGTGCTGCCACCTTTTCATATAATATGGAAAAAAATACAATTTAAGACAAATTGTGTGTAATTAAAACTCCCGCCATAGGTAGCCCATAAAGATAAAGTCTTGCACTGATTAATAGTGCAAGAGCAGCATAGGCAATGGGCAATACTACCCCCCACAAATGTATATTAACCTTGACCTTTAGGTGCTTCCCCACAGCAATGAAAGGCTAGTTCTCTACCCTACGCAATCAATCCTTTGTTTCTCAACTGAGACAGCCAATAAAGGTGTCAAATGTGGTGGAGGTTTGGTAATTAGAACACCTGTTCACGAACGGGACAGACACCAGCTTGTCATTTGACACAAGTCCTCGAGCAACAATGATTTGGCAAAAATAAATAAATTAATGAATTACTCTGCTTCCTATGGTAGTTTAACCAAAAATCTAGAGCAGAAGAGGACATGAATCCCATACACGTGGTTTGAGTTTTCAGGTTTACTGGAAAACATGGATTTCCAATAGGATCTCTACCAGAACACATAGCAATTAATATAAACAACTTCTAAAATATTTCAGCATTTAAGTTTTTGCTGCAGAGCTGATGTTGTATCCTACTATAGTAGAATACAGAAAAAATTACAGTGGTCAAATGCCTCATTAGTTTACACCCCCAGAATATGTTTTTATAAGAATTTTACCATAAGGACAGAATTTTAATGCTGCTCGATATTGATGATAAATCCTTGTAAACTTGTTAATAATTAGGCTAAGTAAAAATAAAATTGCAGAGTACATTGCAGTTTAAAATCCCACGTGCTTATTCTAACATGTTATGTAACTATGTGTGCATAGCTCTGAGGTCATTCTTGATATATATGTCAGAATTTGTTTCTGTGGTCTGCTTCTGGAAAACAAGAGAATTATGTTCAGCTGGGTATTTGCATCCATCCTTTCCATTACATTTTTTTAATCCAGAGCAATAAGTTGCTTTATTGAAAACTGTATAGTTATTTGGACAGCAGAATGCCACAGAATCTCTGAAGATTTCTGGTTTTGCTGTGTCCAGGCATCGGGCAGTGTGGGCGCAGTCACTTCAGTAATGGACGTGGTGCACAAATGGAACAATTACCTGCGAACAAAGAAACAGCAGCGTCATCTGTTGGGCAGGAAAATAAGTGATTCTGTGCCACACGTCTAATCCTGGAACAAACAGCTTACCTCAACCTCTGCCTATTTAGTCTCATTTAAAGTATAATTGATTATTTTCGCTTTTCATATATTTAGGATAAGATAATAATGTTAAATATAAATATGATATTAGAAGTAGCGCACAGAAATAAGGTCTCAAATATACCAGTTAGTCAGATATTATTTGACCGGCTCTTTTCTTCAGTATTGTCGTAGCACAAATGCCATTTCTAATAGCTGCCTTCATGAATCTGGCAATGTCTGAATTCTGAGCACCTAATGGATTTGCCACTAAAGAAAAACATGTGCTCTGGAACTTAGAACTTTATACTGGACATGAAAACTAATTAACAGCCTCAGTAATATTTGTCCTAAATTGTTTATTTTAAGTGCAAAATTTATAGCATTCAATTAGAATTTGGTCTGGGGGAAGAAGGAAAAAGATGTTTTTTCTTCATCTGTACCAAGGGCTGCAGGAAGTTGTGGTATGTGACAGACTTAAGACAGAATATTTCTCCTGGGGTTTATAATAACTGTCATGTGACAAATTTCTGTATTATATCTGGATTCAAGATAGCAAAGTATCATCCCAAAATTTACGAAGTCAGCAAGCTTTATGTTATTTAGCTTCCTAATTCTTAAATCCTTCACAGGAATCAGAGAACCTATTTAAATTCGCAAAGGTTATATCCATATAGGCAGTTCCAGGCATTAGTGCAGCATCTGAATGTATGCTTTCTGAAATGTATCAAGATTGTCAAGATTTGAGAGTAGTTTGGGATAGGAGGAGAGGTTGGGAACTCATTGGTTATGGACAGTGCCCAGTGAGGAGAAAGTGAGTAGTTCCCTTGACTTTAGTAGATGTTAAATCTATTATGCCAAACTGAAATTCATGCACTGATCTAATGACTCAAAATACATCCTCAATCTGTTTCACCTGTAGTGAGATTGTCTCAGCTTTTTCAACTGAGATTTTCAGTACACAACAGATTTTTTTTATTGATTATAAGATGAGTATGGCTGTCAAGGAATAAATTTGAAGAACATCCAGTTTTTCGTACATTCCAAATATTGTTATTATTAGGAAGTAGTGATTACTACCATTAGGCAGTAATATCACTAGGTAGTAATCTTCCCTATTAGGAAATAGGAAACTTAGTAATAGCTTTTCTCTTTCAAGACTGTAGATGGAACCTAATTCACATAAATATTGAAGTGTCAATATTACGTAAGATAATACATTTGCATGAATATTTGTGTTAGTTTATGAACACAACAGGAACAAAAATTTCTAGAACAAGAGCTACATTTAATAGCATAAATAGGTGATAATCCACTGTAGGTTTTGTCTTTTTTATGGTTTAATAGTTTTTCATGATATAAGTTTGTTTTTCTGAAGGAGGAAATCAACAATGGAATGCTGCTGGCAGTATTGTGTAGATGTAATATGTTTTAATACTGACCCCTAGTGACAGATTTATATTTTGAAGCTAATGTGCTGCAAGGTAAAGGGATTTTTTTGAGGTTTGTGGGTTGTGCTGTTACTTTTTTACATTAGCATCCCTGTCTACTGCACCTTGTAAAATACAGTTATCTCAGGCCATGAACAGGTTCCTCTTTTTCCTTTCTCTTACTGTATATCCATATTGTGGGAGGTACTTTATTAAAAAAAAAAAAAAGAAAAAAGACAACAAAGTCATTACCCATTTCCTAAGAGCTCACAAGCTTTTCCTTGCAAGTTACATCTTGACTTCCACTGAAAACTGCAAAATGTTTTATGGTAAATTTCTCCCTGGGCAGAAAACCTGAATTAAGTCTTGTCTGGGATGTCACTCAGAAATGGGTTCCCACTAAGACCTTAACATCACATCAGATGACAGATACACAACCCACAGACATGGGTCTGTGCCGTGTTGGCAATGAAAAATCTTTCATACAGCCAGCTGTTGTATTTTTCTCTTAGATTGGGAAGGTGTGGCTGCATGGGAAAGTCCTTTTGTAGGCTCAGACACTGTAACTGCATTTTCTTCCTGGTTCAGGTCTTCTTTCACAAAAAAAAAAAAAAAAATTGTAATGCATTCTCCTGGGGTTTGTTTTTATTTTTGTTGTTGTTTTTTAACTTTGGGGTTACATTCAAGACAAAGACCAATATAGAGCTTTTACCTCTATCTAACACAGATCTCATGTCACCACATGCTAAAGTGCATGGAAACCTAAGTAGGTCCAAAATCCTTTCAGACAGAACACTTCTGATCCGGGATAATGATAACTACATAGAAATTTTACTCCTTGTAGATACAACAGAATCTTTTGGCCTGTTTGTACACCCCTACTTTCAAAGCCTTGCAGTATGATCACTGTTTATCTTGGCTGTGGAAGGCTGGAATTTCACTCAGAGCATGTGTGTTGTCACCTGTACCTTCCCATGGTAGATTTCTGTGGGATCAGGTGAAAACTTTTTCTTCCCAGATGGAGCCACCTAAGCCTGGGAGAGAAAACTTTCTTTTGTGTAGTGGCACAAGTACCACGATTACTCTTGAGTGTGTATCCATACAATGTCATTCAGTGATACATACTGAGCTAAATTATGCTTTTTATGAATTAAAAGTGGCAAGGTTTATTTTATGTATGAGTAAATATTTCAGACAAATATATTGGTGCTTTTGCATGCACATTTTCTTTGTAGTAGATTTCTAAATTAAATTATTTAAGTGTATGTTTTAACTTACTTGAGAGTATAGTGTGAAGTTGTTTATTTGAAGTGTCTATAAGGAAATTTCAGGGTTATGACTGACCATTCAAACTTAATTCTGCCCTGCTGTGAATTTAACCTGTGCACTGAGTGTGGCATGTTGTCCACTTGGACTGTCATCTGGTAAAAATAGGCTTTCACAAGTAACCTTAACATTTTGACATGCAACCCTAGTAATTTTATCTTAACATAGTGGTACATGTGTATTTTCTTAGAGATGAATTTTAAAGAGAGAAAGCTAAAAGCATAAATTTCTGCGCTCTAAATCGTTGTAAGAGCTTGAGCTTTTAGCAAGGCAAAAGTGACTGCTGCCATTTGAGATATGTTCACAGTTGTCCAGAAAAGAGTAATCCAGAAGTGAAAGCTTAAGTTCACAGTCCAAAGTACTGTGTGTAGAGACTGACTTGGCACAGATTTTTTATCCTTCCTCAGCTGGTGCTTCCAGAGATGAAGAAGAACCATTGTCTCCTTGCTCTCTGTGTTCAGAGGAATTGTGAGGACCCTGATTTGGCTTTTTCTTTCCTTTCCTTACACCTCCATGAAGGCTGCTCTGGCAACACATGCATGTTCCCTCTTACTTTGCTTTTGTAACAGTGTGGATTCCAGACTCTGAATATTTGTGCCTAGTTACTGATTTTTGCGTGCACTGCTTCTTGGGTCAGAAAAAAGAGAGAGGGGCATTGTGTCATTTTCATGAGCTTATCCTGGCTGAAGGTACATGGGATCTTTCAGGAGCAAAAAGGGTATCTATTGTTGAATTTCAAGCCTTCCATGTAATAGTGGAAGTACCAGAAATTCTTTACAAAGGTTGCAGTTAGTATTATAATTGAAAGTCTCAGGAATCATGAACAGATAGTTCCTTACCAATGCTCCTGTAATATTTTGAATTAGGTATACTACAGTTTTAGAACTGAGATCTGTGTAACTTTGTCAGATGAGTTCAATGATAGACATTAGAAGATCTCTGTGAATTGCTAAATGAGAGTCAGGTATTACAGTCTGTGCTAACCCAGACAGTTTAAGGTTTTATTGCGTCCAGACTGTGAGGTTTATTGAGTTTTGGTTTTGTTGCAGTTTTAACAAGATACTTGTCATTAGAAAATAGGATAGAGGGTTCAGTTCCTGAAATGAGAAATTAATATGGTTTGTTGATATCATCGGTATTTTTATTGGAACACAAAGGGCCCCCAGATTGTAGATCAGAGTCTCTTGTGCTAGATTCCCTTACTCAGAATAAACATACTGACAATAATTTCCCTTGTATAGTGAAGAAAACGGAAGTAATATTAGTCTTTAAATAAAATACGAGTGACTATTTACAACAGTCAATTGTTTTTGAAAATAATTAAATCACAAAGTGAAATTTTTGGTAAGTGCAGAAGACATTTATTGGATGTGATTATTCTGATGGCATAACAAGGCTAATGAAGAATACTAATACATTTAAGGAATAAAAAGGAAGCTATTTCTTGAGGCTTTTTCAAACTTCTGGTTATGATATTCTTTCTCAGCCCGAAATTGCATAAGAGAGCTGGATCAAAAATGCCTTGTGTGAAAAAGAAGTCATGCGATTTAACACAGATAGAGTTGATTTTAAAAAATGTGTGTAATTAGATGCATAATTCTTATGCATAATTTACATGCAATTATGTATGAAAATGAGATATGCACAGGCATAAATGGCTAGCTAAGCACCTCACACACAATCACAGTAATTTGTCACAGAAATTAAACATGCAGTTGCAAACACATTTGAAAAAAATGAAGTCCAGTGAGGAGGAAAAATTTGAATTTTTTCTGAGCAGAAATTGTGTTAAATCCTCAGTCAGGAGGGGGGGAGTAAGCAGCATAGAAGTGAATAAAAATATAATTGAATATAAACCAGTTTATGTTCAGTTGTGGTAGAAGAAAGAAAACCAAACATACTTTACCATTTTTATGAAATGTCAATCTCACTAGTGTAAATTTAGTACAATCCTGAGTAAACAGTGGTGTCAAGCTGTACCACAGCTCTTCTCCTCTATCTCCCCTCCCCAGAAGGTTGTTTAGGTTGGGGGTTTGGGGGCAGTCTCCGTGTTTTCTGGCAGCTCTTTGAACACTCTTAGTTGCTTTCTCCCTTAGGCTAGACTTTCTCTTCAGGAGGAAAAGCTACCTGGACCATTCCTGATGCTCTAAGTAAATAATCTGTTCTTTTTCTTGCCATGGCTAGAAGGCTTGGTCACAGACCAGAGCTTTTATGGTCCTGTGATGCCAGCAAAGAGGTGGTTCTTGTCACTGAGTGCTTAGAGTACTAAAAATAAAATAAAGTAAAAAAACCCCACGGAATTTTCATCAAATTTTTATTGCTGGTTGTTTTCACAGCACACTCCCAATATCTGAGCTTTCCTATTGCACCCCAAACAACTAAAGCAACAAAATACTCATTCAGTGACATTCATACACATCCCCAAAGTGTCTGTTAAAAAAAAGTTTGTTTTGTGAAGTTTTTGGTAATGATTTTATTGACAACTTTTAATTTATTTTTGCAGTGAAAATAGTAAAGAAAATGTTTGTTTTTCTCAGTCTCTCAGCATTTATTCTTTAAGTCTTGAATTATCTTTTAGAGAATTTTCAAGAAAATGTCTTAATAATGTTACAATGTATATTTAAAATGAATAAATTAAATATTTATTTTCTGACCTTTTAATATTTGTCTTCCCAATGACAGTTGAAAAAAATATTTTAGCTGTTATTGAATACAGTGATTTGAATCCAATTGTAATCAGAATTTTACTGTTTCACTAAAGAGCATGCTTAAGGTCTTTAGGGTACCTGAACTGTGTATACCTTGATTAAGGTAAATGCCTAATCCTGTTAGGTTAGGCATTCTAAAGATCATAATATCTGCTTATAAATCATAACATTTGAACTATTTTAACTTTAATTTAAGCTCTGCAGTTCCTACATCTGTCTTGTCTATTTTTTTCTTCCTGTTTGTAGTTCAGATAGGCAGCTTCCACTTTCGAGGGAAAAATGGTGATGTTGCAAATGCAACATCCTTCTTTTTTTTTTCCTCTTGTCATTATCTTCTTTCCTTTTCCCTAACCTTTTTTCTCCTTGTTTAGTAAAGTATGTATTCTGAATATATACACAACATGGAGGAAAAAACTTGTGGATTTATTAATTTACTCCTTTTCCACATCAAAAAGTGTATATTTTTTTCAGCTAAACCAAGGCTCACTTCTTCCTTGAGGATATAGTTCTGTAGTGGAAGCACTGATAAATTCCACAGTCTCAGTAGGATGTGTCTGAAGAAGAATGTTCTGGAGGCAGGGAGAATCTAGTGCTAATACACATTAGTCAAAGACAGAGCTGGTAAAAGCATTCCCTGACTTTTGTTGCCTTATAACAAAAAAATTACATGGTCCATGTCTCTGCCCAAGATAGAAGGGAACAAGGACCTCCATACTTAGTGTTGTGGTATTTCTGCACCTTAAACTTACACATGTTCATTCTCTCAGCTCCCTTCTGAGGTCAGGTTCTGTGGCCCAGGGTGACAGTGCTATTGCTGTGTTCTCCAGAGCCCTGTGGGGTAGGGGTGAGTTGAACTATGAATTCTCCATTCTTCCTTCTTCTGTGTGCATCCCTGTTACAAGGACACAGCACCGGCCTCAGATGTTCATGCCCTCTTAAAAACTTACTATCAAAGGTATTGATTACCTTCAACTCTTGTTACCTGCCATTGTCACTTCGAACAAATTCTTTTTGCCTTATTCTCAGTTGTACTACTTGATTAAACCATATGCATGAAACTGTGATTCAAAATGAGTCTGCGCAGAAGTAGAATGCAGGATAGAAATAAATATGTATGATCTTCTAAATCAGTGGTTCTCAACCTTTTTGAAGTTGAGTGGCACTTGAGAAAATTGGCTGTGCTCTGTACCTTGCTGAGGTCAGCTCTGAACACACGAGGAGCCGTCACCTTGCTCTTTTGTTAAGTGCTTGTGTACTTGCTGGTTTTATGGAAATTATAGTAAATCTGCTTATAATGTGATTGGCTACGTCATTCAGTGCTGTGTATCATTCTGTAGCAAATCTGTTAGGGACTATATGTTTACTAAGAGCTCCTGTGGGAGAATATGTGTATTTTTAGGTGTAGTATAGGAATAGTAAGTCCTGTACTTACTGCAGAAATCTTGGATATACTACACCTGTGAGATGCAGTGATGCATTTTATGAGTAGTGAATCTGTCCCGTAAATCCTGGAATTTCTGTGTATCTGTTGTAAAGGAGAAACTGCTTGATTTTATTTTTGTTTTTTTTCCTTCCCGGGTAAAGTGTGTGTGCACGCACTGTGTAAAGCAGTAAATCTGATAGCTCATGAGCACACCTCACCGTGTACGGCCGTGTGTGTATGTGTGGTGAGTCTCACCCAAGCTGTGCCAGCAGGTCCGTCATGGCATTGTTACACATGCTGGGAAAGGGATGTTTTCCAGCAAGCCGGTGATACATGTGATGTATAGCTCATTCTTACATGTGCAATCAACATGTCCAGAATTTCTTCATATACAGCAGCCTGGATAGAGCTACAACAGCCCTGAAGCTGAAAATTTGGATAAAATTTTTCATGGGCAAGATAAGATGGTATTAACCAAAGAAGTACTTACTTACCCCAGTAAAAAGCCCAAAACAACCACAAGAAAGCAAGCCACCCATGAAATAAAACATTTTCAGCTCTTTTGTCATCTGGTCAAGTAGGAAAGGGGAAGAAGGACACACAAAGGGAAATCCAGCTACTTGAAGGAAGTCAGATGAGTGCGGTGTGGAACATCTGAAAGCATGAGATTCACTTCTGAATAGAGACCGAAGTGCTTGCATTAAAGCTACTGGTGCTCCAGGAGGATTAATTAGGCAACACCAAACTGACCCTGTATCTTAATGCTGCACCCAAGCTAATAATTCCACTCACCTTCAGTCCGTGGATTGCTGCTTTTTCCCTGGTTTTCCAAACAGGTAACTACTGCCTGCCTGCGAGATTTTCTTAGATCCATGCTCCAACACTACTTGTAAGCTGCCACTGCCTTGCACCTGAGGCAGAGATGAGAGTAAAAAACCCCATTAGGCTCTGCTGATTCATTCCAAATATACTCAGGAGCATCTGTATCCCCCTCTCTGACAATGTGGAGATACTTGCACTAAGATGAGTTCACAGTAAGACCTACGTCATGTTGCCCATGTAAGGGGATTATGTGGCACAGGTTGGCATGTATTCTACTTTCTGTCCTGTTTGCATAAAAGTGTGACTGGCAGCACTCCTCATGGGGTTTTTTGTTTGTTATCAGTACCAACAGTCTTTGGTAGTATAACGATTTCTTTTATATGTGATGCTTCTAAGCTTGGTTTATTTTGTAACTGTGCAAGTTATCAAAATATTAGTCAGATTTTGGTAAGGCACTGTTACAGGAAAAGATTTTCACGTACAGATCTCTTATTACTCTGTTCACAGAAATATAGCAAAACTTATAAAAAGTGCAAACTCTTTTGTTGAAAAGTTGTTCATGGTTTTGATGTAGACAGCATGTACTAATAGAGAGTATAAAAAGCAGTTGCAATGAAAATTCAACTTGCCATCTGTGCATTCCCATTGCTAACAATATTAACAGCTTTTGTTTAACAAACAGATGAGCCTAAAGTAAAATTATATATCCTCTAATAGTGCAGCTCCTTGCACCTTCTGCTGTCTCCTTCCCAAAGTTGCTACATCATTAATAATGCTTCTTCAGCGTTTTTGTTTCTTTGACTGATCTCTAACCTAAATCTATGAAATTATCCTTAGAAAAAAATCCCAACCATCTTCCCCAATGTTATTTGGAAGCAGATTATTTTAAGTCTAGCTGAGGACTTGACCGCACCAGCATTTGTCCCAGCACTGCTGAGGGGCAGCACCCTTCAGCCGTGGATGCAGTATCATCTGGGAACAGAGGGAATATGTAAACTGGATCTGCTGTTGATAGACTAGTTGATGTGGACTCACAGTCATAGCCAGCCCTAAGCTCTGTTCTGATGAGTCTGCTGTTACCCTGCTAACTCGACTTATACAAGTCTAGCTCAGTAATTCCTACATTGCACTGAACTGCACCATGTACACTTGCACTGTAAGAATGACAGAAACTTGGTGTACATGTTTATACCACCTAGGTACCTGATTGCAGAAATTTACCGAGGCAGAACAAAGAAAAATGTGATTTTCTGTTCACTATAATCCTCATTAGAAGTAGTGCTAGAATGTTTATGGGGAAAGGTGGCAAGAGGCTGCAGAAGCATTTGCCTGGAACTAAAGATAGAGAAATTCTGCACCTTTGAAAAGATGCAGGATTTAATTGACTTGTTCAACACCTCAGAAAGAATCCATGTCCTTGTAAGTTAAAGAATCCAGAAGTTTGTGACTTGGTTTGTCTGCTTAGGTTGTGCCTCTTGAACTTCTCACTGTGAGTCACATATAAATCACACACACACACATATATTTGTACAGATGCATACACCTGTATATATGTAAATCTTGAATTGTAATACTAGTTTAGTTGGTAAAAACAGCACACTGAGAAGAAAAACTGGTCCTAAAATAACAAATATTTTTTTCCCCTCCTTCATTTTGCTAGTATTGTTGCTGAGGCTGGAGGAATTGAGCCATTAATGAACACCTTGGACGCCAAGAGAGACGGAGCCGTTGCCAACGCCATTGCAGTGCTGACAAATCTGTCCCTGCAAGAGCCATCCCGTGTCCGTATCCAGAGCCATGGGATCATGAGTGCCCTTGCAGGACCACTGCGCTCAACCAACAGCCAAGTGCAGAGCAAAGCTGCGTTTGCTTTGGCTGCTTTTGGTTGTGATGCTGATGCACGAACTGAGGTAAAACTACTCTTTGAGGTTGTGGTTATTGATAATGTTTCTAGATCTGAGGTGGGAGTTACATGAATCAGGAATCTGTTGTGTCTGACCTAGAGGTCCTGAGCTTTCTAGGTAGTTACTTATTTTTATGGTACTTGTTCTGCTGAATTTAGCTCAGTTTTTAAGAAGATTTTGGAAAGGGTTTCTTTAACTTGAATTTTCATGACTGTGTTTGCTTTCACCAAATAATTGCTTTGCAGCTTTTCAGTGGCTCCAATGAGTTTTAACCAGGGCTGTGTCTTGATCTGTATATTTAGGAGCATTAAACATCAAGGTTTCTTTCAGCTGCAACTGTCATCTGAACTTTGAAGATGAGAAGTTCATTCCTCTTTACTCTCCCTCAGAGTTCTGTTGCCCATTTTCAAGGCCTGAACAGCAATGTCTGACCTTGATTAATGAGATACTGGATGTGCATGGAGTAAATGTATTTCAGACAAAACTCAAAATATAATTAATCCTTTGATCAGTGACATCCAGCAAGTTGAACTCTTTGCTGTTTATGAATTGGTCATAGTATTTTCTTCTCATAAATAAGAATGATGCTATGTGCATTCATAAATCATAAGCTGGGGTTTTCTCATGGGTCAAGGCTGTTAATTAGGACATGAATAAGGGGCATAGATAATTAATCTACCTCTTTCAGTGTCCTTAAAATGTCTTTCTCTTCGAAAATCCAAATGAGCAATATTTCCTCCAGCATGTATAGAAAAGATACTGTAGCACACAAGAGAATAGGATGTTAATAAGATTGTCATACATACAATACAAATTCAAATGTGTTGTGATGTAAATTAGTTGCTAGGAGGCACCAGAACACAGAAAAAGCTGTGTAACTCTCTGTGGCAGTCTTGGGTTGTGTAGTCTCTTCGGGTTCCACACCACAGCCTAATAACTGAAAAGCAGGGCAGAGCCAGGAGGGATGTCTGCCTTGTACCACTCTGAAGCTCCAGCCTTTGCAGAGTTCACAGAAACACAAAATCCCCATAAATGACCTTTTTTCCAGCCCAGTGTAGCTTGTCTACAAAGCTTGAATGTTTTGGGAGGTGAATTTCACCGGCTGTTCTTGCTGGGGTAGAGGAAAGATGTAAGTGGCAATGTCTTCACTTTTCTAATAGTTAAGAAATGCAGGTGGACTGGGACCACTCACTGAATTGCTGCATTCTAAAAATGAAGAAGTCAGAAGAAATGCCTGTTGGGCTGTTATGATCTGTGCAAGTGATGAATTAACTGCTGTTGGACTGTGCAGCCTAGGGTGAGTAGAAATAGTATCAAAAGTCAGAGGAAAATTTTTGATGGGAGAATTCAATTTAAGTCAATCTTTACATATTTATAGCAGAATAACAAAGCTTTCTGATAAGCTGAAACTACTTTTGCACCACAGATGTTACAGATGAAATGGTATTGATTTTTAGGAACAGAATCTTCTGACAAAATATAAGCCTGCAGAGAGAACTGTCTAGAATTATAAAACATTTATTGTTTCTGTGACTGAATTAGGCTTTATATTGAAGATAACTTATATCAGTCAATATTAGGGATTACAGTGCCCCATACATTTGAAACTGAAATAAAGGTTTCAGACTAAGTTTAATATACAGTAAATTGTACTTACTACACACAGGATAGATTTGATTTACAAGCTCTAGTTGACTGCAGGTGTGCTGAAGTGTCATGTGAAAGTGGTTCTGTTTTATTCTTTCTTAGAAACTCCCAGTTCCATATATTAATATCTGAATTACAAAAGCTGGTTTAGGTTATAAGAATTATGACACAGGACTCCTCAGACAGGGCGACTCTTTCAGTTACTGTTAAATTAAAATATATGTAATTGCCCTGCTCCCTCTGCTGGGCACTTCTCTGATGACTGCACAGATACTTCAAATCTATCTATGAGGGGATTTCTGAGACTCACAGAAATTCAGATCAGGAGGGGACCTCAAAGGTGATGTTATCCTCCTATCCTAGTGTAAGGAGTAAGGTACACTGACATATTTTGGCTTGGGTAAATACTGATCCTAGGGAGTTTCACAACTTTCTGAGGTAACCTGTTCCAGTGCTGGAATATCCTTACACTTAGAAGGGATTTCTCAGTTTTAAATATCCCTTAAAACAAATCATGTTGTCCTGCTTTCAGTGAGATTGAATAACCACTTTTTATAGCAATTTGAGTTTAACTCACTGAATTTTCTCATTTTCCATGTCCCTCTCTGTTTCCTTTTCATGACAAAATAAAAAAGTTAGACAAGTTTTGTTTGTATCATTTCATTGCACATCTCTGAATTTCTCTAAGTTTTTTATGCCATTTTGAAGTACCATCTCCCAGCTTGGATGAGGTTCTTCAGGTGAGGTCATACCACCACAAAATAAAGCTCAGTAGTTATTTTCTGTATCTTGCATATGGCACTGTTCTTATTTAATCCCTTTTTGTGATGGTATCAAAGTAGAACTCTAATTTATGTGTCCTTCGAGTTTGGCAGCATATTATTGATAATAATACATTAAGCATAGTGTTTCAACTAGTCAGGCACTACTTCATGTTATTTTCATGTAGATGATATTTCTCTGACTTGCTTATGAGTATCCAAGTAGGAATAAGTGAAAAGACTTACAGAAGTCAAAACACATCTCAAATGCAGCTCATATCTCACATCTACTTCTTCTGCCTATATGTTAAGTCCATTTCCCTATTGCAGCAAGGATTAGATTGACTTTACATGATCGATTCTTGACAAATACATACTGGCTATTTCTTGTCTCTTGTTGCTTGCCAACTGATTGTTTAATAATTTGATATGATGTTCTTTGGACACTGAAATTTGGCTGAATGATCTCTATTATAATTTCCTTGTTCTTAGTTTTTTTTGAAACTAGATAGTATCTTTGCCCTTCTCCACTCACCAGGCATCTAGCCTAGAATTTTCCAATACAATTATAAATAATTCCAATATTGCTTTTGCAAATTCATAGAGTAGATGAGGTAAGTGCCCTCAGGGACTGCTAACCTTTTCTCCTCAAACTTATTCTAGATGTGTTAAGACTACTGGTTCTACCTCCTTGTTAATGTTACTGCCAGGCATCTGCTTGAAAGCTTTCTATGAAAACTGAAGCAAAAAAGGCATCAGACACTTCAGTCTTTTCTGTGCCATCTGTTATGAGTTTTCTTCCTGCATTGAGTAATAGGCCTACATTTTCCTCTCTGACTTGTAGCATGTGAAACATTTATTTTTGTTTTGGTCCCTAAATAGTTGTGTCTCACTTTGCCTGTGCATCTTTTGGGTTTGTCCCTTACTTTTTCCATTCTGTAGTAAGTGTCAGTGTTTCCATTTCTGTTTGATTCCTGGCAATTTTTTTTGGTTTTCGTCTCTTCATGGAATTTTTGATGCAGCTGTATTTGTCTGGTTTTGGCTTGTCTTTCCTCCAAATGAGAGCAATGTGCCATTGTGCCTGTAATGTCATTTGATTTAGACCCTGCTGTACACATTAGCCTTTCTTTATTCATTTACCCCTTTAAAATTCTTCCCTATGTTGCTTGCTGATTGCTTGTCTGCAATAAGCTGTAGACATACAGCCTGAACTGCTCTTCCACTATCTTCTCCCACTGCTCTCTTCTATAAGAGAAGGTTGTCATTTGCCTTGCCTGAAAAACTTGTTCTCTCGAGTTCATCTGAATTCATCCCTTCAGAAGTCTACATTGTAGGTGTTCACAGCTGAGGCTCCCTGTGTAGTTCACAGAAATATACATATATTGTGTCTATATAAAACTGATTCCTTGGGACGTGAAGAATATCTGTATGTGTGCATAGTCACACACACAGATAGAAATTTGAATATGTACACACACACACACACGCACGAAGATATCATCCTTTTTTCCTGTTTTTTTTTTTCATTCCTGAACAGCCTCAAAACTGCAGTATGCAATGTTCTCCTGATTTGGTTTCCTTTGTCTTCTTAGTGAGCTTTTCCTAAGTTTTTCAGGTCAGAGGTTGTCAGTATGTGTGTTTCAGCACCAGAAACAGCTTAAGAAATTAATTCCTGTCCTCCTGTGTCCCCACATTACTATTTGTTTCTATCTCCATGCTGCAAAAATCCTGCCATTCTGGTGGTGGTGATACAACTCTTTGTATTTCCATGCTTGTTCATGTTTAGCAAGTATCTTCCAGCTGTGCTCCCCCAAACACAGTAACAGTCCTAGACCAGAAGGATTCACACGTTGCATAATGCACAACTGAATCTGCAAATTGCACTGCAGCTGGAAGGAGAGAAAGAGAGGTGGGGGGAAGGAGGGTGCCTGGACTGTATCATATGGTCAGCTCTGATCATTATTCCTTTTACATCTTTTTTTTCCCCAAGTTCCCTATGGTGCATAACATCCTTCTAGGTAAAAGGTTGTGGCATCCCGTCTGCATTTCTTTAGGTAGCGTTTAACTGCCTGAAGGAATTGCTTCTGCTTTTGAGCACCGCACAGTGTTTTTCCTTCCCTAGAGAAGGAATTCTGTGCAGCACAGCCAGCTCCTTGCTGGCCCAGAGGGCACAGGATCAGCACTTGGAAGTGAATCTACCTTGGCCTTGGTAATGCTGAAACTAACTCTGAGCTGTATAATAACAGTTAATTAGTGTTTAATGGTGAATTAGCCTTTGTATTTTATTTATCAGTGCTTTAGACATCCTAGAAGAAATTAATCTGTCAACAAAGCGTAAAAATAAGTTTAGTGAAGCTGCTCTGGAAAAGCTACTTGATAACAATCTTTCCCAAAAGTACAGCCGGATGGGATATTTATCATCAAATAATACCATTACTAATGGATTCTATGATTGTGGTCAGGTAAGCTGTTCTAAAAAAATTACTCTAAGAATAATAAAATTTTCCTCTTAATTTAGAAAGAGTGCTGTAGCAAAGGCCAGAATCTGGCTACAGAGAAATACTTTGTTTTCTTGTCCTGAAATGTCACAGATCTCTTTTGATTCTCTTTCTTCGTGGATGAAATCATCTTCATGCTATTCCCTAGTTGTGATCCTCCCAATCCTATCTGAGCTATTCAGACCTAGTTTCTTTCCAATCCTTTCTCACTCTAGTTCTTCTGGTCTCTTTCCCTGTGCAATACTTAATGCTAACTTGACATTGAATGACCTATGGAGGTTTTGTTTGTTTATTTTTACATAAGGAAGCAAAGAGTTAAGAGTTTCACCTCGGTCACGACCCCTTCTCTCACAAAAGAAGTGTTTGTATATAAAGACTGACTCCAGTATCACTTGTTAATGCTGTGCTCAGTTTAAATCTGAGAAGGACTTTTCAAAATACCCGAATGAATTAGAAATACCAGTCTTACCGACAATCAGTGAAATACCCGCTCCTAAAGCACTTGGTTGCTTTTGAAAATTCTATCCTGTGTTGTAAAGCCTTCAGAGGCAAGGACATTTCCTTATTCTGGAACTGTCTGGAATGCTTAAAACCAGTAACTACTAGCTAAAATATTTATAAACAATCTTTTCTAAGAAAAAGTGATGAAGAAAATGCAAATTAAGAAGAAAATAATTTCAGATATTTTGAATGGCTTTTTAAGTTCTTGCACAGTCTTTGGTTTACGATTAGGAATTTTAAATTACTGTTTAGGTATCTTTTAAATGTATTTTTTTCTCTCCATCTTTAACTGAACAGAACACCTTATATTTTATGCTAATTTTCTTGTAGATAAAACATGGAAAGAAATTTTTGTCTTTGGAAGAACTAAGTAAGCAAGAGCTTACTGACCGTCAGGCAATAATCTTCATTAATGCTAAATCACAAGAAAAGTGAGTAGTGTTAGATCTACTAGCATTTGTTGTAACAGCTCATATTTTTAATGGTTTTCACTGTTTCCAGTACAAACTTCATTCTATTTATCTATCTATCTATCTATCTATCTATCTATCTATCTCTCTCTCTCTCTCTCTCTCTCTTTCTCTCTCTCTCTCCATGCACATATATAAAGTAGAGACATCTGTTTTATTCCCAGCACAGTGCTTTTATGTCCTAGAAGGCAAAACATTTGTATTTTATAAAATAAGAATTTGGAAAATAGCTTATTCAGTTGAGTTGCTTTATTTATCTTAGCCTTAAAGACTCATTCATTTAACACTCTTTGATTCCTGATGATGGGACACCCAATGTTTTATTAGTTATAACAAAGCTTGTCATCTGCTGTAATAATTATGTCATCTAAGCTGAATGTCAACATTCGACAATGAAACCTATGATTTGATGGTCCTCTTGTACAGACAAATGCATGGAATTTTAAGCACATCATTCCAAGGGGCAGGACAAAGCCAAGCATTAAGCTCTCAGGCTTGATAAAGAACCTGTGTCCATTTCTTCTCTGTTTAAGTTGAAGCCAGCCTAACAAATCTTCTTAGATTTGAATGCAGGAAGTTGGTATTGGGCTTGTTTAACTGGGAGCCATTTCCTGTAAACAGTCTTACAGATCAAAGATTGTTCTACCAATATTTTGCAAGTCAAAAAACTTCTTCTCTGTCAACACATCACATATTTGGTTTACAGTATCATTAGCTTCCCTTTTAAGCTTGTATATGACACCATAAAGATGTCTGGGAATATCTATGACAAATTAGACTTCCATGCTCTTTGTTGATCCCTAGAGTTGTCTTTAACTATCAGGTCTTCTTTCTTTGACTTTGATAACAGCTTCTTGCTTTTGCACTTTGGCAGCAGTCTAACTCCCAGTTACTTTTGTGTCCATCATTGGGTATTCACCGATCTCAGAAGGAAAAAAGAGTCTAGCACAGGAGCTAGCAGGGCTCCTTGGCAGAGCTTTAAACTAGCCTAGAAGGGAGAAAGGGACAAAGCCAGGC